>VZRV01007516.1:1177799-1281668 GCA_013398115.1 Falcunculus frontatus
GAGAGGGAGAGGGAGAGGGAGAGGGAGAGGGAGAGGGAGAGGAGAAAAGGGAAAAGGAGAAAAGAAAAAGAAAACAAAAGAAAAAAGAACAGAGAAAGCAGCAAGGCCTCTGCTCCTCTCAGCCACTCCTCAGATGCTCAGGAGTGATTCCAGAGCCATGGAGGCATGAGCCACTGGGACAGGGAGAAGCTGGGATCTGCCCTGTGTCAGTTCAAACGCTTGGATTCCAAAGGTTTGTGTGGTACAGGAAGGTCCCTGTGGCCAGGCAGGGCTGCCCAGCTCTGCTCTCGGACACTCTGGGGGTTCCTGGAGCTGTTTGCTCCCTCCCGGACACTGCCATGATTCCCAGAGCCATTCCACCCGCAGAGCCTGGCTCCAGTGGCTCCCGCTCCCTTCCCGCTTTTGCAGGATTTGGCAGTAGCAGATAAATAAACGACCATCAATCACCGGGCCCAGCAGCGCTCACCTTACGGGACTCATTTCCTCTCCAAATACACAATTTAATTTCTATTTAGCTTCCCTTGAATTTTAAAGTCGACTTTGGACATAAATATTTGAGTGTGCGGAGAGGGACAAAGTGGGAGCAGGTGATGGGAGATCCCACAGGGCTGCCTCTCTCTGGAGCAGGAGCATCCCTGGCTTCACCCCCAGGGTGTCCAGGGCTTGGGGACCTCCAGGACCTCAGGGTCCCTCCTGACCTCTGAGTTGGGATCCTCCAGCATCGCCCATGGAGCATTGTCCGGCTCCTCCGCCCACAGCCCTGGATTTTCTGAGCCAGGGGGGTGATGCAGGACAGTGACATTCCCAAAACATGCGGATGTGGGAGCCAAAACTCCTCCCTGGCCAGCAGCCATGACCCTGGGCTGTGCGTCGTGTGCTGTGTTTATGGAAAGCTCTGTAAACTCATCCCAGGGATCCCTGGGGATTCAGGCAGATGGTCCTGGAGTTTGGTGACAGTTTATTTCCTTTGGGAATTTCACATTCCCTGTAAGGAAATTTAAACATTGTGAGAGAAGAACAACTCCTGAACGCCTTCCCTCTTCCCTGGGTATGGAGCACTTGGCTCTCCCTCTGCTGTGGTGGCACAGGGGTCCTCATACCCCATCCGGGCAGATTTCCCTTATTGCACAGTCTGTGTTCCCATGGGACACCCCAGCCAGGCTGCTGCACCCTGGTGGCCCCTCGGGGCTCGTCAGTGTCACCTTGGGGACTTGTGCATGGTCAGGGCTCATTTCCTGGGAGCCGTCCAGCTCCAGCAGCTCCAGCAGGGAGAAGCTGGCCCAGCCAGGGATGGAGGAGCACCAGTCCCTCCAAGGCTCAGGGCTGGCGGGTGATTGATTTGTATTCCCACACTCACCCCCAGCTCTCCCGCTCCATCCCACATGTGCTTATCCACGGTGGGAAGCAGGTGCAGCCTGTATGGGATCCATATGGAGAGCGTTTAGGCTCACTTTGCTGCGGGATAAATCACGGCACGAGGAGCAGAGCGGGAGTCAGAGCCAGCCAGGGCTGCTGGTTTGGAGGGAATGTTTTCCAGCCCCAAACCTGCTCACAGCCTGCTCTGCTCCACTGTTATCTCAGGGATGTTATCTCCCTCATCCTCCTGACAAACACTCTGAGCCCTTTGCCCGGAATCACGGGACAGTGAGGTTGGAAAAGCCCTTCAGGATCGAGTCCACCCTGTGCCTGATCCTCACCTTGTCACCAGCCCAGAGCACTGAGTGCCACTTCCAGGCATTCCTTGGACACCTCCAGGGATGGAGACTCCCCCACCTCCCTGGGCAGCCCCTTCCAGTGCCTGACCACCCTTTCCATGGAGAAATTCCCCCTGATGTCCAAACAAAATGAAGAGAGGCTGTTTCCTCTCACGGCTGCAGCATGGCCCTGCCTGCTCTGCTCTCCCACAAATGGTGAAATGAGCACCTGAAAGAGAAGCAGTTTGCACCAAGGATTAGCTGGGAGAGGAATCCCAGAGCTGGAGATCTCCAGCTGGATGCCATCAATCCCTGTCAGGGAAAACCCTCTGGCTGGTGGGCCTGGAGTGACCAGAGCCTGTGTTGGTCACAGTGTGTAAATAAAGCTCATGTCAGCCAGGATGGAGAAAGTGATGGGACAGCCCAGGACACATTATCCCAGCAAATTTAGGGATGATGCTGGACACCAGCACAACAGCAACTGTCCACCCCCACAAAAGCACCTTGACCCTCCTAAAGAGCCACCAGGACCCTGTTGTTGACATATTCCCTCCTGCCCTATTCCTTCGTGTGCTCATTCCCAGCCTAGTCTGGGTGATTTTAACCCCTGGCCCTGTGTCTTTCCCCTCCTCTCTGAGGAGTTTATGCAATGAGATTCATCCCCTTGCCCTTTTCAGCTCGGCGAAAGCTCCTCCTGACATGACAGAAATCCAAGAAATCAGCAGCTCAGGAGGTTGGTAATAAGGCTGAATCCTTCCTAAAGCCAGACACTCAGCACAAAGAGGGGTCAGTGATCCCCGGGCTCCTTCCCCTCTGCCTCCTGCCATCCGTCTGGGGGGATGATGGGAAGCAGATGAGGCACGCTCCGGACACCCGGCTGCTTCCAGGTACACTCATGGTTTGTGTCTCTGGAGCAGGCACAGGATCCTGCTCCGGGTGTTCCTCCTGGAGGAGACGCAGACCTCCCACCCGGACACCCCGGGAGCGCTCCCACATCCCGACTTCCTCCTGGGTTCCTCTCCTGGGAAGGAGCCAGAGGCAGGGCAGCAGCAGCAGTGAGCGATCCTCGGTGT
The DNA here is from genome assembly GCA_013398115.1 of Falcunculus frontatus. Classification (NCBI taxonomy): domain Eukaryota; kingdom Metazoa; phylum Chordata; class Aves; order Passeriformes; genus Falcunculus; species Falcunculus frontatus. The sequence goes on from VZRV01007516.1 coordinate 1,180,567, forward strand.
GGGATGGGACACGTGTGTCCTGGCAGGCAGAGCGTGGCCGTGCAGGAAGGGTTTGGGATTCAGGATGTCTCACTGAGCTCCCTGGAAGCCCCTTGGAGCCTGGACACCCCTGTGCTGAAAGGGAGGGCTCGGGGATGGTGTTTAACCCTTTGGGGGCTTCACCCAGTGCCCGGGAAAGGGCCCCTGGATGTCCAGGGAAGCAGATCCATCACCTTCCCTCCTTCTGCCTGCAGGTAAAATAAACACGGCTGCAAAAACACCCAGCAGGGTCACTCCACTTGTTCCTGCACATCCCAACTCTCATACTCTCTCTGTCTGTCCCTCTGCTCCTCCCAAACTCTGGTCTCACATTCCCATCCCAACATTTTGCTTGCTTCCTGCCTGCCTGCTGCCCCAGCACCCCATGGAGCAGCTGTGGGTGCATGGGGTGGGGGCTGAGCCCCAGCTGGGAGCAGAGGGAATGGAAGAACCACAGAGCTGAGGCTGAGAAGCTGCCAAGGCCCATAAATAAGGGAATTCTGTTTGCTTTCTCCTTGTCCGGCCTGTACAAATATTTACTGCCCCAGTGACCCGTGCAGGCAGCACAGGCAGCAGAATCCTGGAACGGCTTGGGTTGGAAGGGACCTTTAGGATCATCCATCCCCTGCCATGGACACTTTCTACTATCCCAGGTTGCTCCAAGGCTCGTCCAGCCTGGCCTTGGACACTTCCACGGATGGGGCAGCCACGGCTTCTCTGGGAACCTCTCCACCATCACAGGGAGGAATTTTCTTTGGGGATTTGCGGGTTGATCTTGGAGCAGCTGGTCGGACTGGAGAGCAGAACCAGGTTCTCCTTTACCTGCCCTGCCATCCCTCCGATGTGGGGATGGAGCTCCGGGTGATAATGGATGGGAAAGAGTTAATTGCCCCCCGCTGGCTCAGGATTGCCGCACTCAACTGGGCCAGCTGGGGTTTGCTGGTGGGAGGCTGGACCAGCGCCCATCCTGTATTTAGGACAGAGAGGAGGGGAGGGATGGGATGCTTTGGGTCACCTCAGGGCTGCAGGTGAGGTGTGGGGACTAGGGCTACTGTAAGACTCTTGGATAAGTGACTCGGGCCCTCTGGAGAAGATCGGGCTGATTTCTTTGCCTTTAGGCAAAGATGTGCTTTGAGCTCGATTTTTCCAAGTTTCCCTGCAGTCGGATTTTTTGGTGGATGCACAGGCTGGGATAGAGCTCAGATGGCACCGATGGAGGAGCAGAGATATTTTTCCTCTCCCAGTAAGTCTGCCCTTCTCTGTCTTCCCTCTGACCTGCTGCATCACACGTGTATCCCTGTAATCTTCCTACGAGGGAGCTGGGAATATATGGAAACGTGAAACGTCCTCCTTGCCCTTTCAGCATCCCCAGCACTGGCAAAGCTCCTCATCCAGCCCGACCTGGAGCTGAACAGCTTCACTAACAGCTTTCTTTTGTAATATCACAGCCTGGAGGAGTTAATTATCTCCAAATATTGAAAAGGGCAGATGGATTTTGTGGGATTTCCTTGGCTGTGTAATTCTGGTGCCCCAGAGATGCTGTTTGGTCTGGCTGGGCTGAGTGACACCTCATTGCACCCGGGTGCAAATGTCACCACACAGCGCTACTGCCTCCCTCTCCTGGTGTTTGCCCATCAGGGAGAAGTGGCTTTTCCAGGCTGGCCCGGCTTTGTGGAGCTGCTGATGCTCCCGGCTCGCCGTGGCCAGTCGAGGATGGACCCCGGCAGCTCTGCAAACTTCCAGTCCTGGATTTAAAGCCCGAGTCTGGAGTGGAAGGCAGAGCTGCAGCCCCAGCTGGCTCAAGCTGACACACAAATGTCAGGGAGAGCTTGGAGCACATCCTGTGTGTGGATGCGGGAGAGGCCGGTTATTCCTGATGAGCGGTCCTGGCTCCAGCTGGCTGGAAGTCTGCCCGTCTCAGCCCCTCTTTCATCACTCCGTTCCTCGAAACTCCTCTCGGGGGTTTTGGGGAGCTGTGCTAATGCTCTGGCAGGGAAATGAGTGGCGGGTGTGGAGGTTTGCCTTCCCTAGGGGAGTGTGTTCCCCTTTCCCTGCCGGAGCCGCTCTTGACTCTCCCTTCCCAGCTCCGCTGCTCCCACTGTGCGGGTGCAGAACCCCCGTTCGCCCTTCCCCGGCGGCATTTAAGGACAGCGATTTTTGGTGTGATGTTCAGCGCAGAAATAAACTCTCCTTTACTCTTCCAGCTCCTCCACCCCCTCTGCTTTGTGCCGGTTTAAACGTGCCACCAGGTTCAACGTGCCACTGGGTTTAATGTGCCATCGCGTCCCGGGTGTGCTCAGCCGAGACTAAATCGAGATGTTCCCGCTGAACTCCCTTTAATCTCCGGTTGTTTGCCAAGCACAGCAATCTCCCCGCGCAGCTCTGGGAAGCTGGCGAGGTGGAGGTGACTGCTAAACAGGAGACAAACACACCGATTTTATTATTTGGTGGGGGTTTAACGCAGGAATGAACTTCGGGAGACCTTTGCAAAGCTCCCCTTCTGTTCCTGGGCAGAGCTTGACTCCGGTGTTCTGCAGAATCTGGGTCAAACAGCTCAAGGGCCTGTCTGGGAGGGTTTGCCAAGTGGTGGAGTTGATTGGATCGGACTGGGGAGGGCAGTGACCACAGAGCTTCCCCCGGCCTCCAGCTGCTTTGACTTGCAATGCAAATGTTTTCTCCCGTCACCTCTTAATGATCCTTTTTCCCCTCGCGGGTGTATAGTTTCCCCTGGAAGTCTCCAGTGAGTGGTTTCCGTCACAGTTATTTGTCCCTTTCTTTTCAACTGCTCTGGAATTGCAGAGCTGGCATGATCTGGGCTGGGAGTAGATTGAATTGCAGGATTTCATCTCTGGCTGGAGCTCCCTTCCATGGGGCTGCAGTCGGGAGACAGCAAACCCGCTGGATTATGGAGCAGGGGGCTGACAAGTGGCCCAGTTTGCAGAGGGAATTTTGCTCCGGGGGAGCAGCAGCGCTCCCCAGGCCTGGGATGGAGGAGGAGAAAGGAATGCTTGGCTTGGAGGAGCCAGGGAGGAAGGGGAGAGTGAATGCTCTTCTGGGGGATACGATTGGAAAGACATCATAGAGGAGGAGTTCATAAATCCACGGGGCTTCTCCTGGCCAGGCTGATTCATCTGCACATCAAAGGGAACCACGAGCCCCTCGGGAGGCTGCAGGAGCTGGGGAGAGGGGGTGGCTGAAGGACAGGGCCCCCACGTATCACCCCCAAACACGTGTGCTGCAAAACGCTTCGGAGGCAACATCCAAGGCGGGAGAAACCATTCCCTGCAGTCTGGGATGTGCCCTGTGTACTTGCCTGGAATCTCCTCCCTGGATGAGGGATGTTGGAGCAGGACTGTCCCAGTGAATGCCAGCCCTGTGGCTCAGCTCTCTGGCCAGGTGTGTCCACCTGAGGGGAGGGGAGCTGCAGGATCCCACCCCAGGAATGGAGGGGAGGGATAGGTTTGGGTACTACAGCTCCATTAAAAATCCCAAAGGATCTCATGGATTTATGGAGAATACAGGGCATGTCCGCACAGGACAGGGTGATGTCACTGTTCCCATATAGAATACATTACCTTGCTGCCAAAATACAGATCTGGGGACAAAGTGACACAGGGATTAGTCTGCATGGTGTGCGAGGAGAGGAAAAGAGTTTCAAGGGAACGCTGGGAAGGATCCACCTGAAATATTCCTGGTCAGAGTCTGGGCAAAGCACGAGGAGCTTGCAGCCCTCCAGGTGGTCTTTCCCATGGCACAGGAACATGTAGGACCCACTGATGTGGGAAATGGGGACCCTGTGAGATGTCACTCACGTGGTTTCTCCTGTTCTGGCCACAGCCCTGGGGTTCAAAGCTTCCCGGAGCCAATACCCAAGAGGTGCTGGAGCCCCTGGCAGGAGCTCAGCCCATCTTCCAGCAGTTTTTCCTTTCCTCCTTGGTGTTCCCAGAGCAGAGCAAGCAGCTCTGGAGGAGAAGGCTCCATAAATCACTCTGCTTTATCACCAGGCACTGCTGCAGCTCAGCCCGAAGTTGGCTGCACTTGGAGTGGGATGAATCCATCCTTGCCTTCCAAAGGTCAAGCCTTGAGCTCCCGACTTAGTTCCAACTTAGTCCCTACAAAGGCAAAATCCCCCTTGAAGCAATCGCCGGGGTCTCAGCTGCTCTATAAATAACACAGGACCAAGGGGGAGCTGAGCCTGGCTCTGAAGCTCGTGGAGTGCTTGGGGATCCTTGGAAACACTCAGTCCTGGGGTAACTTCCGATTTTAGCAGCAAAAGGAAGAACAGAGGCTCGGATCACAAAGTACGAAAGTTTTTTTTCCTTTTTCAGCTCTTCTCCAGCCTGACTTCCTCCCTTTGATGGAGGAATCCCTGAGAAGTGCAGCCTTGCTCCGAGCTGTTTGGTCTGATCACCTCACAGGCGCTTTTTAGGGCATCACTGGGACGATTCAAAGGGGAGGGAGTGCAGCAGGCAGATGGAATTTGCCTTTCCTGCTGCCCTCTGCATTCTCCCGCTCTTTGTTTCACTCTGTCCAGCTCTTTTTTCCCAGTTTGGCTCTCTTTTCCCAAGCGGGAATGAGCTGCGGCTCCTGGGATTGCCGCTGGAGATGCAGGCGGTGCCCTAGCCCCGCCGGCCCCGCTCGATCCTGCCAGATAAATCACCCTGATTCCAAATTGATCGTTCTGGGATGTGGAAGAAAGCGGAGTGGGCGGATTTCCCCATTAGGGTGCATTGATCACCATTACCGCGTGTAATCAGGGTTAATCTCAGGATTAATTGGGGGGATTTGCTGATGGAAACGATCGGCAATTTGTGTTACTTACTGCTCCATTCGCCTCTAATGGCTTAATCAGATTACAAATTAAAAGTGGCTTCTTCCAGAGGATCTCCCTGGACTTCAGCAGGAGCCGGAGCACGAAGAGAGGCACAGGCAGAGCATCTGGTTTGCGACTCGTAGCTCAATTGTGCAGATAGGAGGAGGGATGGAGGGAAGAACTCCACAGGGAGAGCACCCAGGGGCTGCAGCAGCTCGGGGCCAGCTCTGCCCGGGCTCATGGGGAGCTGGGGACTGAGCAGAGCACGAGGAGGGGACAGTGGGGCATTTTCTTTAAGGGTTCCTCTGATGTGGAAAGGGGGAAAAATTCCAATTCTCTTTTGGCTTGTGCCAGCTGTGTGATGCAGAATCCCAGAATCCCTGAGGTTGGAAAAGCCTTCCAGGACGGAGTCCAACCTGTTCCTGATCCCCACCAGAGCACTGAGGGCCACATCCAGGTGTTCCTTGGACACCTCCAGCAATGGGCACTCCAACATCTCCCTGGGCAGCCCCTGCCAAGGCCTGACCACCCTTTCCAGGAAGAAATTCCTCCTGATGTCTGACCAGAGAGCTGGGATGGCTGGCTCTGGGTGTGCTGGCACTTGCAGAAGTAGCTCTTGGGCCATTTGGGGAGGGAGCAGGACCAATTTCAGCTCAGCAAACCTTTAAACCATGCTTCTGCAGCAAACAAATTAAAGCTGATGAGCTGAGACTGATCAAACTGATGATAGAGAGGGGTCTTGTCCTGGAAAGAGTCATCAGGCAGGAGCTGAAAGCCTCTGAAGTCCATGAGTTCAGCAGAGTATAAAGCCAGGAGGGTCTATCCATGAACAGAAAGGATGCAGGAGAGGAGTCTGGCAGGAGCAGCAACCACCCGGAGCTCCCCCACCCATGGAACAGGCCACAACTAGGAGAAATCAGGAACTGTCAAGTCCAGCTCTGCTGTGAGCAGGCAAAAATGTATTTATCTGCTCCTTGGAAGTGCATTCCCATCAATTCACCTCTGCAGCTGGGGCTGGAGGGAGGTGGGGAGGCTCAGTCTCACCTCATCCCTGATCTAGGCCATATCGATTGAGGTTTGATCCGTGGCAGTCAGAAGTGCTGGAAATCTATTTACCAGCTCTTTATAAAGACATTTGCAAAGCTGAAGGGGGAAAAAAAAAAAAGAAAAGGAATGTTTCAAGTGGCTGCTGACAAGTTGGAGCAGTTTAATAAATCACTGGTAATAAACTGCCTCCCGTGTGCTGGGAAATGCCACTGGCTGCCCTAAAAAGCCCTTGGTGATGGAACAGGCACCGCTCACAGCTCAGAAATCCAGGGCAGGGGGTTGGGAATGAGTTCTGGCTGTTCCCTGCTGTTACAGGTGTGGCTGTGCTGGGATGTGCTCTCCACTCTGGATAAATCCAGGGGGGGGTGTGTAATTCCTGGGGAGGGTGTCTCTGCCAGGAGCTGCTCCTCATCAATTAGGAGCTGAACAGGAAGGGGCAGCCCATTCCTTGTTCCTGGCCAACACTCCCTTCTTTCCACAGCATCCTTATCTCCCATCCAGCCAGTGCAGACAAAGCCCTTTTCCAAGGAGGGTAGCGGCAGCCCTGTGCTTTTGCCATCCCTCTCTTTTGGGATCAGGGAAAGGCCCTCCCTGCCTTTAGCAAAGCCAGCAGTGCCAGCTGCTGCTCCTCACTTTTTTCCAGGCCTTTGAAATGCAGCAGCTCCAGCTGGGACAGGGCCTTGGGGGCCAAAGGACACAGATTTGTGAAAGGAAGAGGCAAATCCCAAGGATGGATTTCAAGGAGCCTCAAAGGTGTGTTTAGACTAAGGGGAGGGGAGTGCCAGGACAAGGGGAATGGCTTCCCACTGCCAGAGGGCAGGGTTAGGTGGGATATTGGGAAGGAATTCTTCCCTGTGAGGGTGGGGAGGTCTTGGAATGATTTCCCCAGAGAAGCTGTGGCTGCCCCTGGATCCCTGGGAGTGTCCAAGGCCAGGTTGGACAGGGCTTGGAGCAATCTGGGATAGTGGAAGGTGTCCCTGCCCAGGGCAGGGGTTGGAATGAGCTGAGCTTTAAGGTCCTTCCCAACCCAGTCATTGCATGATCTGTGGCTCTGGGAGTCTGAGCTGGGAAGGGACGGGTTCCTGGGGCTCAGCCAATCCGCCAGCAGAGCCAAACATCTCCTTGGGCAGGAAAGCTCCAGGAGCTCTTGGTGTTTCCTGGCAGCCCTTGAGTCATCCCATCTCCAAAATCCGGCAGGCCCATGGGATGGCTGCTCCAGCCACACCAGGGAGCTCAGGGACATCTTGCTGTGCCCATTATATCCAGGGAAAAAGGAAGACTTTTTTTTTCCACTCGGCTTAGCGTTGGGGATCTGCAGCCTTTGAAAGGGACCTGCTTAGGAGCTGTTCCATCCCAGAACATCCATATGAAAAGGTGGAAAACCCCTGTGTGAGATCTGCCTCTGAATACTGTTGTGCTCTCAGGCCCTGTGGGGTTCCAGGAGGGCTTCGCAAGCCATCACCCACCAGTAATCTCCTGCACATTTCTCCATAAACGAGACACAAAAGGGATGAGAGGGTCAATGGTCATTCCTTATTTTTATTTGGATGCAGACAGAGCCACAGCACGAGATCTGTGCAGATAAATGTTATTCCTGGGGGACACTAGGCAGTTGTAAAAAAAAACCAACAAGACTTTATTAGTCTGGGGGATTTTTTTCCTCTCCACCACATATGGGGTGTAGAGAGCAATCCCTTTTCCTCCTCCAAGCTCTGGCTCCGAGGAGCTCAGCTGTGCTGTGTTCCTGTGCCAGGTGTGATTCCCAAAGCCCTTGGCAGGCAGGAGCTGCTCTGTTATTTAGTTTTTTACTGTTTCTTTATTAAAAAACTCCAGCTCCAGACAGGTCGCTCTGTTCGGTGCCTTCCTGGGGCCTCTGCTCACCCCTGGGATAAACAGCCCAACCTTTCCATCTCTCCCGTGTATTTCCAAGCCATCCCACCTGGATCTGCTCCCACATTGCTGCAGGTCACCCACATCCTCCTCCTCCTGCAAGGCCCTGGCAGCTCTGTGACTTTAATCTCCCATCTCCCTGGCAGCCATGTGGGTGCTTTGCTACCACTGCTGCCTGGAGCCTCCTCACTGTTCAAGGAATCCAACCTGCAGCTGCCTGGGAAGATCTGCCCTTGGGAATGCTGGATTTTGGGAAAACCCCACCATTAAGCTTGCTTCTGCAAGTGCTTCCAAAGTCACACCTGCAGCTTGGAGCATTGCTTATCTTGGAGAGAGTATCTTTTCCAGAGCCTGAGAATCTCCAGGACCTGTGAATCTTCCCTATCCAGACCAAGTTGAAGCTGCAGGATCCCCCCAGTTTTTCCCCCTCCTCTGCCTCCCAACAACCCATGATTGTTCATGGCACAGGTGGAGCAGAAGATGTTTCTTCTCCTTCCCTGGTCCCTGCAGTGGATGGGGATGCTCAGGGCTGGAGGTGGCTCAGCCCCTCTGGGATCATTTCCCAGCCCAGGAGCTCTTGGCCGGGCAGAGGAGCTGCTGCCCCGCCCCGTTCCTGGATCAGCCGCATGGGTTTTATGGTTCTGATTATCACTTTTTCCCTTTTGGAGGAGGTTTAAGAGCAAGTGCTCAGAAAACAGTGTTGGTGCTTGGCAAGGCGACCGCAGAGCCCATCTGTTGCTTCTTACATCGTTCAGCTGCTCCCTGCTTCCCATGCCAGCCTGATTCCTGTTAAATGGAGCCTCCCCAGGTCAGCAGAGCCAAGCAGCTCCTAAATTAGCCGAGCCATTAATCAGGCCCGTTCGGGTTAGTGCAGGGTGTCTGCGCCCTCCCCCTCCCGCCCATAAATTAAGGAGGTTTTTAGATCTTTAAGGCTTCCCTGGAATCGCGTCCTCTGTGCCCTCCGCCCCCTTGCCGGCGCTGGTGACAAGTACACACAGCTTAATTGGTTGGCATGGGAAAGGGCTGACATTAATTGGCTGTGTTTGGCACGCGGGCTTCCCGTGCCTCCCAGGGATCTTATCAATCCCATCTCGGCGAGCAGCGGCTCCCGAGCGCGGCTGCCAGGGAGATGGGGCCGATCCCTCCCTGCTGCTGCTGCCGCTGCTGATGGAAATTTGGGTTGGATTTGGCTGAGGAAGAGCAGTTTCCCAGCCCAGCTGGCAAGGATGGGATGGGATGGGACGGGACGGGACGAGACGGGACGGGACACTGCTCCCGAGACATCGTACCCGAGTAAGGAGCACCGGGATCCCCGCGGATGCTGCTCCCGAAGGAAGAGGTGCGTGTGGATACCCCAACCCCTTTGGAGGCTGAGACTCCTCTCTCCTGCAGTTCTGTGACAGCGGGAGGGGAGGGCCAGGGGTGGCACAGTTGGATTGTCACCTCCCAGAGGGAAAGGTCCCTCTCCTCCTCGCCAGGAGCTGCCTCCTCCAGCGTGTCCCACTGGGCAGGGCCCGAGGGAGCAGCTTTCTCCTGCCTTCCTTGAGCTTTCCTGGGGGTGCAGCCTGATTTCGGTTTAATCCATCCTGTACATTCCCTAATTTTGGTTTAATCTATCCCGTGCACTCATATATCAGAAAATGAGCTGAAAATTCCCATTTTGGGAGCTGTGGATCTGTGTAGGGCTGTATGTGTTGGGTCTCTGACAAGTTCCAATAGCCGGTTTAACTTCTTCTAAGGGACAAATTTCGTCGTTCCCGGTCCTGATTGTTTTCACATCCTTCCCTTTACCTGATTAATTCTCAACTCCTCTTCATAATTAACTGTGAAAGACAGCAGCTGTCCCCTTCTCCAACAATCCCTGCCCCATCAGGGAGCAGAGCTGGTGCTGGGATGAACAGGAGGTTTCTGGTAGCGTTAACAATAAAAACATCATCTGATGCCTCTTTTATGACCTGGTTATGACTCTCAGCCTTCCCTCTATTTATCTAATTGGGGCCGAAATGGCCCCAGATCCTCCCTGGTGCCATCAGTGGCTCTGCCTTGGTATCGGTGTCTGCATTTAACGGGGTTTGGAGAGTTTGGGATTGCAAAGCCGAAGGAAAACCCAGCGAGGGCTCAGGGTGATGCTCTCAGGGGGATTTGCTATTGGATTGGTAGTTTTTCCCATTCTAATTTCCATCGATCACCCCTGGATGTGGTGGGGGTTCTCTAATCCAAGTGTGCAAAGCCTCCCTTTCCACGTTTTTTGAATTGAACTCGTAATTTATTCAAATTTTGGGGGCTGAAAATGAAAGAGAGAAAGAACAGGGTCACCTCGGCCTCCAGGTCCTCCTGCCCGTTCCCCGGGATGGTTCCCAGGACAGGCACCTTCCTGCCCCTGGCTCCGCCCTTTGCCCTTTCACATCCAGGGAATTGGTGGCAATTTGGAACAAAGCCCTCAACAGGCTGAAGAGGCGACGATAATCGGGCTTTTCACACCTTTTTATAAAAGGAAAGTTTGGATGAAGGGAGAAAACAGGAGCTCTTGATGGCTCATAAAAGCTGTCATCGGGCTTTTCCTTCCTTGGAGCGGAAAGGGACAGGGATTTTGGGAATGCCCAGCCGGGAGTGAAGGTTCCCTGCAAGGCTTAACTTCGTTCTTGCATGAAAGGCAAAGAAACGCAGAACGTGCCCTGGCAGTGGAGATTTCCAGGGAATTGCAGGGGAACTTTTTACTGTGAACGTGCTAAAACACGGCACAGGATCCCAGAGAAGCTGTGGCTGCCCCATCCCTGGAAGTGTCCAAGGCCAGGTTGGACAGGGCTTGGAGCAACCTGGGATAGTGGAAGGTGTCCCTGCCCATGGCAGGGGGGGGAATAGGATGAGCCTTAAGACTCCTTCGGACCCAAACCATCCCGGCATTCAGTGGATTTTCGGCAGGAACAGAGCATCCCTCCATCCCGTGCAGTGATGGTGTCACCTGATGCCACCTCCTTAAGCGAGAACTTCAGTCACAAACACCCCTCCACCTCCAGCTGGAGATCTGGAGCGCCCCCGAATCACCTCAGCCCCTTCCAGACCCTCAGCCTCCTTTCCAAGGCGCCGAGGGCTTTTCCCATGGCCAAATCTTGCACCAAAGATGGACAAACTCCCTAAATCCCCTCTCCCGCGGCTCTCCCTCTGGGGGATGGGATCTCAGCCTGACTTCACTGCCGGGAAGTTTAACCGTATTCTGCTGAAGTTTTGTTTCGTTCACACGATCCCTGTGCTGTGAGCAGCCTCCCTGCTCCGCAGTGTTTATGGATTCCAGCTATTTGCAGGATGCTGTCATCCCTCCATTTAGCTGCTGCTTGCTTGGGGTAGGCAGATGCTGCTCTTAAAACGTCTCTGCCTGGATTTATCCAGCCTCTGGATTCCTCCGGCCTCTGAATTGTTACAGCCTCCCCTTCAACCCTTCTCGGTGTGTCAGTATCTTTTCAGAGACGAGATCCTTAAGGAACATCCCACCACCCCCTGTTTAATCCTCCCTCTCCAGCCCAGTATAAACATCCAGAACGTGTGTATAGAAAACAACCCCAAATCCTTGCTGGAAGCTTTTCCACTCCAGCCACAATGATCTCCCCTGGGGAGTGACTGAGAAGGAGCACCTGGTGCCAGTGACAGCTCTTGGCGTCCCTGGGAGCTGCTGGACCGCACCCAAGGGCTGATGGCAGTGCCAAGGAAGGATGTGTGACAGCAGGGGGGACTCTCCTCGCTGCCTCAGCCCTGCTTTGGGGCTGGAGTTGGGTGGGAGCAGCTTTTCTGGGGCAGAATGGGAGCTGAGGTCTTTGGTTTGGAAGTTGGATGGTGCTGTAGGAGCATCTCCCAAAGGAAAAGGCTCTCCCAGCATCTCCTCAGACTCCAAGGCTGTGATCCCTGGGTGACAAGGAACCGCTGCTGCCCTGCAGTTGCAGGAAGCTCTGACTGGAAGCTGGAGAAAGGCATATTTAAAAATTAAAGCCTTGGAATTCCAGGTTTGGCTTTGCATCACCAGGTGTGTGCAAGGAGACGTTTGGGAATCAGGTGGGTGCTGCCCTCGGTTTGTGCAGCACTGGGTGATTGGGGGGTTGGTTTTAATTGCATCCTATTTTTGTGATTTCAGGAGAAGAGCATCCAGGCAGCCTTGGCACATGGTCCTTCCCCATGGTGGGTGCAGGTCTGGGGGGTGGCACCAGGACAGCTGAGTGGCAGTGACATCCTTCCCAGTGCTCTGTCACCGTTTGCCAGCACTGATTTCTTGGCTGCCCCATCCCTGGAATTGTCTCAGGCCAGGTTGGATGGGGTTTGGAGCAACCTGGGATAGTGGAAGGTGTCCCTGTCCATGGCAGGGGATGGGACTGGATGGGCCTTAAGGTCCCTCCCAACCCAAACCAGTCTGGGATTAAATCCATGATTCTCGTTTGGAGGAATTGCTATCCAAAGTGGGAGAAATATCTCTTGGCGCTTGAAAATCCCAAATTTTGTGTTCCTGGGAACTTCTTGCTTCTTTGCCACTAAGCCTGGAATCTTTGCTGTCAGAGAGAGGCTGAGCCCACAGAGGTCATGGAGCACTAATCCTGCCCTCTCCCTCATTGCTGGCCGGTCTGGTCCTGCTCCCTGGAGCTCAGCAAGGCAGGGAGGGCTCCATGGACTCCTGGACCCATCCCCTTCTCCAAGGAAAGTGATGGGAAATGTTTTTTCCAGGGTGGGAATGGCACACAGACAGACCAACATCTCCAAAAGCCCAGGGGAGGATGCTCTGGGATTTTGTATCACACTGATTTCCCTGGAAAGAATGGGAATTTGGGATGACTCCTTCCTGCACTGCTGCACACACAGAGCGCTCAGGTGAGTTTAACTGGAAAAAATGAAATATATTTATTCCCTCCTAATGCGGTTTTTAACCTCTGCCCTAAATCGCAGTGGGATATAAAATCAGATAGGATCTGTTGCTGTTCATTATTCCTTATTTTCCATCAGATCCTCCTGTTAAACCACTCTGCTGTTGCAATGCTGAGACATTATTGCAGACAAGTGACCGGGCCTGAGCATTCCAAATGTCTGGCTAATGAGGAATGAAACTGGTTCCCAGTAGGAGAACTGAAGGCACTGGAGGGAGTAAAATCCGAGGGAAAGCAGAAATCCTGGAGTGTGTGGCTGGAGTCTGTGTGTGACTGCACTGACTTTATCCATCTGACATACAGGTTAATCATTATTTTATTTTATAAATCTTTACAATATTCCAAGTTCTCTTTGGGAATAGCAATGGTCTTCCCTGTCCCAGCAGGTGAGTGCAGGAATTCACTACCCAGTGGAAGCCAAAGACTCTGCTGAAGTTTGAGTTCATTGATTTTGTGAGCAAAGTTGTCCAAGGGACCTATTTTGTGAAGGATTCACACTCATCCAGGGGGAAAAAAAAGGAAAGCCGGAGCAGAGGGGAAATCTCTCCCTTTCCCTCCACTTGTGCAATTAGGAAGGGTTTTCTTTGAGCCTGGGCTTAATTGCACTTCCATTGGCAACTCCGGCAGTCCCTGCGTGTATTTGGAATGAGCTCCCCACTGCAAGCTGGTTTTGCTGAGCACCTCGGTGTGACTGGCAATTAAATCCTTTTCAGGGAGAATTATCCCTGTTTTCCAGCGTGTCCCTCCCTCCTTCGCCTTGCTCTGCCTTTTGCATTTCCTAATGTTCCCTCAGCTCCTTATCTCTTGCAAAAGCCCCTCGTTGAACCCTTTGTCTCCTCCCTTGATGAGATCCGTGGCTTTGGGAGAGCAGCTGGCTTTTCCCACTGAAGAGGATGGTCCCGGGGCTGCAGCAGCTCTGCCCGGCTTTTAGGGGCTTTTAGGGAATAAAGGAGGAGTCGAGAAAAGAAAAAAAAAGGGACGAAGAGAGCAAAGCAGGGTGAAGTGAGCCCAGTGGTAAATCCATCCCTGGAGCTGCGGTGCAGGCAGGAAATGATCTCTTAACACCGTGCACCTGCATCCCGGGAAGAGCATCCAAAAGGGGCCCAAGCCGGCGGCAGGGTCCGCAGAAATGGCGCTCCCGACTCCAACTGCTGGGAGTTTTAAGACTCCTTGGCCAACTTCAATCCTCCCTCGGCTTCTGGTTCCTGCCTCCCTATGCTTCTGCCAGATGTGCTCTCCCTTTCCTTATCCTATGGTAAATGAAGCTGCTGTTGGAAAGTATTATGGAAGCTGGGACCAGTGGAGTGCTGGGAAACTGGGAAACTGGGATGGTGGGATGCTGGCAGCACCTCGGTGTCCTGCACGAAAGCCCCCGTGGTTCAACGCCTGGAGGGGGCTGGCACTTGGAGAGAGCGATGCTGCCGAGGGGCTTCTGGCATCCAAATCCAGTCCGGATCCATCAAACCCGGGATCTCACAGCTCTCCCGCTATCCCATGCCAAAGCTCCTCGTCAGGAAGAAATAAATGTGGAGACAGATGAGAAAGTGCTTATCCCGAGGCCGGGATGCGGCACTGGGCGCCGGCGCGGAGCCTCCCCAGCTGAACCGCACACGGCAGCGGGGTGTGAATGGCTGGACAGGAACGTCCACAGTCCCGAAATCAGAGGGAATATCCTGCCCAGCCAGGAATGCGGGCGGGCTGCTGGCAGGTGGGAGGGCGTCGCGTCCCTGTGTTCATTAATTCCAGAGCTCATTAGTCCCTGCGCTCATTAACACGGCCGGGCTGACGCGTCTCATGTGCCACCCGGAGCACAGGTTGGACCAGGTCTGCTGGCTCCAGAGTGACACAAATGAAAGCTTCCATCAGGATCTGGCACTGAGGGCTCTCCCTGACCTTGAAGGATTTGATGTGCCTTGAAAGGCTGGGAAGTGAAATCAGCCAGCAAGGGGAGCCCCAGCAAGCCGGCTCACCCATTCAGGGACAAATGCACTCCCTGTAAATCCCAGGGAAGGTTTCCAAGGGAATTTCCCTGTTCTTTCAGCACAGGCGGTGTCCCCATGAACAGCTGCTGCCTGCTGAGAACACCTTGCCCTCTCCTCCAGGGACCCAACCGCTGGCAAACAGGGTCCTGCCCCAGCTCCGCGCTGCGAGTCCACGGTGGGGTCAGCATTCCCAAATTCCCTATGCTTTCCTCCCCACCCTCCAGATGAGGAGGAAGAAAGGGGTCAGAGCGCCTTTGGCAGCTGAGACCTAAAGCTTGGAAAGGCCTGAAAGCAATTCCCTGCAGCTGCTGCCGCAGCAGCTCCAGCCCAAGCTGGGGCAGGACTGTTCGGATTCCAGAGGGATGGGAGAGGTGTTTTCTCCAGGCTCGCTCCCCCTGCCCCGCGGGGGGCTCTAATGAGGCGATTGTGGGATTTAAATCCATGATGGTGGGATTAGGCGTTCCTCAGCCGAGACTGTTCCACATTCTTTCCCCCTGATTTGCCACTCTCGTTCCCGCACCAGAAACCGGCTCAGCTCAGCTCCCTTCCAGCTCCAGCACTGGAACTTTCCAGCCTCAGCCCCGCGTCCTTCCCAGTGTTTGTGCCTTGATTTAATGCTTTGATTTGAAAGTTATTTTTTACAATAAGAGAGAGATGGGCCCTGCCAAGAAAAGCAGTTTTATAAAACACTGAACATGACTTGCATTCTGTAATTGCAAACCTGAGAGACTTGGGGTAATTGACATTTTGGATGGATTGCAGGGGATCGTATTTAATCCTGAAAAGCAGGTTCCAGGCACAGGAGGAACTGCCAAGCCAAACTCAGCCTCCTCACCGGGCTCCGACCATAACTCATTCCCAAATCCAGCCAGCCCAGTCCTGAACCTAAATGTTTACATTTTTGATTTGCTAAGATAACATTCCTGGGTCACCGAAACGCTTTGTCAGGGAAGGGCTGCAGGAGACAGCGGGAATTAGTGATGCGCGGCTCTGGTGGGATGTGTGAGGAATGCTGGTGCTTCCCAGGATCACAGATCTCAGATTCATCCAGGCTGGAAAAGATCTCCGGGATCATTGAGTCCGACCTGTGGCTGATCCGCACCAGAGCACTGAGTGCCACATCCGGGCCTTCCTGGGACACCTCCAAGGATGGGCACTCCAAACCTCCCTGGGCTGTTCCAATGCCTGACCACCCTTTCCTTGAAGAAGAGAATCCATGGAGAATTGTGTCCATACCCTGATAAACAGGGGATTTCGGTGAGGTTTAGCCATCTCCCTGCAGGTTCTGATCCTGTTTGGGGGAGGCAGGACTAAATGTGTGTCCCATTCCACGGAGGTGATTCCTGAAGCTGAATGTTGGAGGAGTGTGCGATGGACTCGGAGCTGCTGCGAGCTCCATCCATGAGTGTGGGAAATTCCATAAATGTGGGAACGGACACAAATGAAATTCCATGGAAAAGTGACTCAGTGCCTGTGTATTTCTGCCGGTTCTGACTCCGTGCGTGGGTAATTTTACAAATATGTGGGATGTGGCCGAGGCTCGGGAAGTGCGTCGGAAGCGGGAGCCAAACTTCCAAGTTTGGCTTCTAAGCCAAGCTTCTCCTTTTCCTATGTCTCCAAACGCGGCTCCCGTAACGGATCTGCCCCCCATTAGCGTGGTTTACAGCCTGGCTATAAACATTTGCTTCTGTTTGAAAAGCAACAAATATCAGCGGAAAACTGTTCCCAGCTTTCTGCATCGCAGTAAAGGATCTCAGGGAAGTGTTTCAAGGCCAGCCCGCTCCTTGCAAGCGGAGTGTTTACATTGCTGTAGGTTTTGGTGGAGCAAACACTCGTTTCCAATGGTGCAAATGGAAAGAAAGCAGAAAACCCAGGAATGTCAGAGGGAATTACACACCCCTGACCGTGGAAATGAAGACATGGCTCCCAAAAGCATCAGCTGAGGTCCTTTTGGATTGGGAGGAATTTGGCCTCGGTGACTTGCGCTGGCTGGGGCCGAAGGTTTGAGCTGGTCACCTTAGAGATGTCCTAGAAGGGCTGCAGGGGCCTGGAGTGGCTTCCTCCAGAGCGAGGCTACCAGCACCAGGCCAGGCTGGTTTGTTCCACCTCTTGTAGCCACTCCCAGGATTCAGGCAGGGTTAGGATGGGGTTGGATTTGCTGGAAATAATAGTTACAGAATCCCAGGAGGGTTTGGTTTGGAAGGGATCTTAAAGCTTATCTCCTTCCATTCCCCTGCCATGGGCTGGGACACCTTCCACCAGCTCAGGGTGCTCCAACCTGGCCTTGGACACTTCCAGGGATGGGGCAGCCACAGCTTCTCTGGGAACCTGCTCCAGGGCCTCCCCACTCTCACAGGGAAGGATTCCTTCCCGATACCCAATGTAAAACACCCTCCTTCCTGCCATCAGTGCCCTTTACCTTGGGCATGCTGGGGAAGGAGCTCCCCTTCCCCTCTCCAGATTTTCCAGCAGAGGCACCAGCCCAGTCTGGGGACAGTCCGGGGGTCAAGGCTGGCAGTGCTGGGAACGGGTGATTATTTACCCAGCTGCACATCTTTATTCAGCCCATGCCCGTTGTTGTTCCCATTTTGCATATTCCATTGTGGGAGTGGGATGGGGGGAGGGATTGGGAAGCGGGGGGAGCCATGGCCACGGCTGGGGGTGTTGGGCTGCTCCGTTCTCCCGGCGGCAGCGGGAGCCCGCGGCTGTCGGGACATCCACATCTGGTCCCGATTTGTGGACAATGGAGCACCAGCCCCTGGCTGCACACGGATGAGCTGTGACAACTTGACAGCCTGCCCAGGAATTCCGACCGAGCCACTCCTATCCAAAGCCATCAGTGCTGGCTGAGCCAACGCTGGAAGCAGGGGGGTGAATGATCATTTCAAAGGGAGGGAAAGAAAAGAAGAGTTGCCTCTTTTTTTGGAATTTGGGATGAGCGGCATCAGAGCCTCCCTTCATCTGGCCAGAGCGGTTTTGGGAGCAGCAGCACAGGAGCTGGGATGCTGCAAAGCACAGCAGGGTGCTGCTTTTGGATATTCCCTGCCTTCTGCTCCTGGATGGTCCTTAAACGTCCCCTCAGCCCTGGAGCAGCCAGGGTGTGGCAGCAGCTCTGTCCGGCCTTTCCCTGCCGGCAGACAGGGAGGCAGAGAGGGGCTCTCCTCCTCCTCCTCTTCTTCCTCCTTCTGCTCCTCAGGTGCCCCATCCCAGTTCTGTTCTCTCTGGGGCTCTGCTCAGCCCCTGGGAGGGATGAGGGTGGGACCGTGTTCAACCTCTGCAGCTCATTCTGGAAGAAAATCTCTGCTCCTGCTCTCAGCTGTCCTGCGGGACACAATTCTTCCTCCATCCATCCATCCATCCATGGATCCCATCCCACAATCCCACAAAGAGCAGTGCAGCAGGGTGAGCTCTGTCCCTGCAGGAGGTGACAAGTTCCTGGGTCGGGTCTGTGACTCCTCAGCCCCTCTTCAGGCTCAGGACCTCTGCCCCAATCTCACCGAGTGCCACTCACCCCATTCCCTTCCAGAGCATCCTGCTGAAGAACAGCCGAGCCTGGGAAGGATGAGGATCTCCCTGCTCCGGGAGGATGCTCCGCATCCCTTCCCTCCCCCGGCACAGCCAGCGGGTGTAAAGTCGGGCTGAGCCAGCCTGACAAAATGCAAGGGACCTAAATTGCATTACCTGGCTCAGGAGCTGGGGCTGTGACCTTGGGGATTAATTAGATAAACAACCCCCTTGCACAGAGCCTTCTCTAAATGTCCCAGCAAGGCCCCATTAAGGATTTTGCTGTCACTAACCTCAGCCCTCAGTGATTTAATTAGACAATTAGAGGGTGCTTGGGAATGCTCTGTAGTACCCAGAGATATTAACACCATTTGTATTTATATTTAATGACATTGCAGAAGGGGCTTTAATTATTCTTTCTTGTCTTTAAACTTCCAAGCAGGAAATTCTCCTCTGACTTCAGCAGCCTCTTGCAGGTGCTGTCACAAACATCGTGTCCCAGGGCCAGAGTTCTTTTCCATTGTTCCTTGGCAGCTGGGTTGTTCCTTCGGATGGCACGGGACCCTACAGGAGGAGCAGGAACCAGCCCTGGTCTGGCACTGAGCAGGGTAAGGAGCGGGGAGTGTCCCCTGGCTGTGCAGACAGAGGTTTTGTGGGGCTCTTTAGGGTGGTAAAATCCATGGAAGGTTCAGGAACTGCCCACGGAAGAGGCACCAGCACATTCCCTGATCCTTGGCATGCTGTAAAGAGCAGGTTGTTTCCTGGCACGGAAAGAGAGGGATTTGATAAATGAGGAAAACAAAGCCCATCCTCGCTCAGGTCCTTGGCAGCCTCCGAGTCACCCGGAAAATCCAATAAAATGTGGGGACTGGGGACAGCCTCCAGCTCCCAGCAGCTGCAGCCTCAGTTGGGATCTGAGCTGGAATTCCCACAGGAGCAGAGGCTGGAAAGGTTTTGTCCTGGCACCAGGCAGCTCCCAGCCCCCTCCTCACCCCCACCAGCCAGGCCCTTCCTTCCTGCCCTCCCAAAGATGCCATCCTTGCAATCTCTTCCAATAATTGTGTTTTCCCTGGATTACAGCCCCAGTAATACAATTAAGCCTAAATAATACAGATGAAGTGGGGAATAATTTGATTTGCCAACTAATGTTTGAGTCAAGGGGGTTTTTTTCTCCTGTTTTCCTGAATCTATAGTTGACAAATCCCACAACCATTCCCCTCTTCTGTCCTTCAGTGAGAGACTTGGACACAGAGGAATGATTCATCACAGGGGATGGATGCAGCCTGCTGAAAACCACGGATGTTTGTGTTGGTTTATGCATGGAAGGGGTGGAATCCCCCTGGGAACTCCTCGAGGCACTGAAAGGGATTGTCTTGGATAATCAAAGACAACGAGGGAAAGTGGGGTCAATGATCCGTTTGACAAAAGCAGAAGGCAGAGGATGCACGGAGCAATTCCAGAGCTGCGGATGTGACAAGAGGCTGCTGCCAGGAGCCATCTGGCCAGAGGGGAGAGGGGGAGCACCAGTCTGTGGAATGGGCACCTTGGGAACAGGTGCCTTCACACCTGGAGCTTCCAGGCATGGCCCCGCTCAGGGCCTCGCTCCACAGGCTGCATTCCCTGGGACAGCATGGGACATTCCATGGGAGAGAATGGGACATTCCATGGGACAGAGCCACCGCTGGCCTCCAAAGGCATGAAAAAAACCTTTGGAACACCAAGTGTAGGTGTTGGGGTGTGACCTGCTTTTCCAGCAGCTGACTGACTGGAGATAGACCTGGTGAGTGGCCTCAGAAGGATCTTGCAGGGAGTCACTCGGGGTCAGGGCTTTGGAATGTTCTGCTGCTCTTTTCCATTTGCAAAGGGTAAAAATATGAGAGAGGAGCTGGAACAACCTGTGTAAATAAGGAATAAGAAAGGAAAAATAAAACTGCAGGGAGCAGCTTCCTCCCGGGCGCTTTTCTCTGCCTTTTTTAGGCAAATCTGCTGCTGGCCCTCAGCACCTCCCAGCTGCCCCTAAGCCCCACTGTCCCAGCAAGCCAGGAACCAGTTCATGCTCAGGCTACACCTGGGGATGAGCTGATTTCCAGGGATATGAGGGATCTCTGCATAAAAGCAATGGAGCAGGGCCCAGGCTGGGCCAGCTCTGGAGGGGGCTCCAGTGGAATAGTTCCTAAATCCTTTTTATTCCTGGTTTGCTAAAAGTTGCTAAGAAAAAACCCCAAAATATGTGGCTTTGGGAGGATGCCTGAAGTTCAGAGCCCGGCCTGCCCTGATATCCCATTTATTTGGAAGGGTTAATGCTGGCCCAGGCCACTTTCCTGCCTCCATCCCAGGCAGAGCAGCAGTCAGGGTTAGGTGATGGCAGGGGAAATACCAGGATGCTTCATTCCAAGTAGATGTGCTCTCCAGGCTGCCAGACAGGGAAGGAAATTGGAAAAATAAGCTCTTTCATGTGGGTTTTGGTCCTTGTTGTGAGGAGTCAGGCCAGGATTAACTGTCCCTCTGGAAAAGGGCCATGGAGCAGGAGCTCTCCTGCTGGGGGCCCGGCTGGAGCCATGGGAGGGCAGAGAGGTGGGGGGAGGCTCTGGGAGGCTTCCCAGTGCTCCCAGTGTGCGGGCAGGCAGGGCCTCCTCTGCCAGACCTGATTTTCCATATCTTGGAAAAGTCCATGGCCAGACCTGGAGCGTTGTGGGCCCTGGAAAAGTTGGAGCAGCCCCTGTGCTGAGGAGGACATGGGCACTGCTGGGGGCTCTGGCTGGGACAACCCCGTGTCCCTCTGCCGTGATGGTGGTGTCCCCACACCCAGCTCATCCCAGCAGGGAGAAAATCTCAGGATCTGGACAGGCACAGCTCGGGGGAAGCCTGTTCCAAAGGCAGGTGGATGCAGCCGCCTTCCTCCAGAGGACAAGGTGGTTCCTTGGAGGAAAATTGTTCCCTATCCACAGCAGGGAGTTGGAATGAGATGATCCCTAAGGTCCCTCCCAACCCAACGCAGTCTGTGATTCCATGACAAGGAAGCTCAGCTGTGCATGGATGGAAGGGGCTCAGAGCCAAGGAAAGGTGCTTGGAAAAGCCTGAGCTGTTCCCCGATGGAGGCACAGGGAGGGTGCTGATGTCCCAGGAACATCTGCCTGGGATTCTAAGTGCAGCTCAGGGCTCTTCTGTCACTTAGGCTCAGCTTAAAAACGATGTGCGTTCCCCCTCATCCAACTACAGCCAGGAAATATCCCAGAGCAGCATGGGGAGGGAATGAAATCCAGCCTGGAGGAGGGATGGGGAGGTTCCCCAGCAGGAATTAGCTCCTGCACGAGGCACAGAGTCCATGCTCAGCTCTCCAGAGTGCCCTGGCCATTGCAGCAGGGATGGAGGGTGTCCAGCAGGGCTGGGATGATGGATGGGGAGGAGAACGAGGAGGAAAGGCTGAAATGAGCAGTTTCATCCACTCAGGGGCTGTGCCAAAGCCCAGAACTCATGGTTTTCCCTTGGCATCTCCGCCAGGAGCCTGAGCTCTGCCAAACAAAGCAGCCCTCAGCCATGCCTCGAGGGGCTCATCTGGTGATTCCCAGGGTGGGCTGGGGGGACCAAGGGCCTGTCTGAGCACACACCAGCTCTGACGGACATGCTCCAGCCCCTCCATGTCCGAGGCTGTTCCATGGGAGCTCTGGGAGCGTGATCCCATCCCAAACACTGACCAAGGTGGCTGTGCTGGGAATGCAGCTCCGCAGCGCTGGAGCCAGGAACTGGCTGAGTTTGTGAACACAAGATACCAATTCTCTGATCTCCCTCCAGGCTGGAGCTGCTCCTCCTTCCCAGCCCAACTGCCCCTGGTGCTCTGCACTCGGACTCAGCTGCCCACCCCAGGTCTCACCTGCAGAGCCCCTCCCAGCCAGGCTTGGATGGATTTCCCCAAGGAGCAGAGCCCTGGGGCCCTGCAGCTGGGGACCATGGAGCAACAACCCCAGGGGACAGCTCTGCCAGGTGGGGACATCTGGGAACCTCCCCAGCTGAATGTCACCCCTGTCCTGTGCTGGTCCTTGGGGGAAGCAGGGGAGGGTGGGGGACAGCACCGTGCACTGGGGACATGGAGCTCCTCAGCAATGGGGTGGCTGGAGGAGCCAAAATTCCCCAATCCTCTCCCATGCCCATGGCTAAACGTTCTCAGCCCCCTGTGGTCTGGGGGCTGCAGGAAGGCTGGAGGGGGATCCCAGAGCTTTGTCCGTGCTGTGCTGCAAGAAAGAGGCTGGAGGCACAGCAGGATTTGTCCTCCAGCCAGGACCAAACCTCTCCCTCCATGGCAGCTGCTGTCCCTCCCATTTTCCTCCTGGCAGCTAAGTTGTTAATAAGCCTCCCTTTCTCAGAGTCCATCGAAATGACTATTTTAAAACAACTACAGATGTGCTAAATTGGCTCAGCATAATAGGATGAGATGGAGAATAAAGGTTTCCCCAGTGGGCTGTCGCCAGCACAGGTAATTTATTACCTGGGTGGCTAATTACACGCTTCCCAGCTTTCCAGGGTGAAAACATCTTGATATTTCCTAGTTAAGGAGCCCTGACACGAGTGAAATGACCAGACATGTGAATAGGAAACATGGTGATGAAGTACCTGCGAGCTGAAGAATGCAAAGGAAAAGGCATTCTGCAGCCAGGAAAAATGAACTGTGGGATTTCCCCCAGCACCTTGGGGGAGCAGGGAAGGGCTGCACCCCTCCAACGCTGGCCAATTCCTGCACTTTCTGCAGGAAAACGGCTGCTAACTGAATTCCAAGCTGGGAAAAAAACCCCTCCTGTAAGGGAGAGAGGAGAAAGAATTTCATGAGTTCTGCACATGCATTCATGAGCTTTGGGGGCCGTGAGAAGGGGAAAGGTCCTTAGTCCTTCCCTCTGCCCAGGGCTGGCAGCACCCCTGGCCCTGCTGATGGATATTCCTGCCCACCAGACATCCAGGAAGGAGAAGCTCATGGATGAGAAGCTCCCTCATTCGAGGAGAACCCTCCCATCTCCAGCTCCTCTCCACCCTGAGGAACCACCCCTTTCCCTGGTGTACTCCAAGCAGTGCAGGTAGGAAACACATCTCCGTTATCCTCTGGTTTGTTATTTGATTATAAAATGTAATGTTTGCTTGGTTAATGGCTTTGAGACAAGGTATCCTATAAAATACACACTCCGTGAACACAGCAATTGGGCCAATTTCCCCAGGATTTAAAATCGATGGCCTGGAGCAAATCCCATCCAGGAGAAAGATGCCTGGTGGAAGTGCCTGTGGCAGCCACGGCCTCCAGCCACAGCACAGGAGCCAGGTGTTCATGGAGGGCTGACAACAGCAGGGCCAAAAAAACCTTTGGAAAAGAATTTCTTTTTCCCTGGACAAACTGGAGTGGTGGGATCGGGCTGGGTTGTGGGGTCAGTGCCTGCTGGGTGACCCATTCCTGTCACCGGCTTTGGAGGCTGCTCGTGGTGACCTGACCTTGTCCCATGGCCAGCGGAGGGGACAGAGCTCTACTTGTCCCCAGGAACTCATTCCGGGCTTGGATCTTCTTGTGAGGACAGGAGATGATCTCAGCTAAAATGGGATCCAGGCTTGCAGACCCCTGGGTGCTGTTTCAGCACTCAAAACCCACCCAGCAATGAGGATGTACCTGGTTCTCCTCAGGTGTTCCCCATCCATTCGACCTTCAAGATCCTCCTGTTTGCTGAAGGAAACTGCCCTGGAGCTGGCACAACTCCCGAGGAAACCTGAGCAGGCAACTTTCCTGGAAGCCATGGGAAGTTCCTGGAGCTCTTCTCTCTCCTGAATTTACAGCAGTGGCAGGAACAGAGATGGCACCGCCTGGGAAGAGTCCCAGCTCATCCCTGGCTCTCCACGGTGGTGGATCAGCAAACCCTGTTTTTTCTCTCATAGGACCCCATTTCACAGCTGGCAACAGGGAAGGAAGGGGCTGGTTGGTGCCATGGCCAGGGGATGGATTCAGCTCCTGTGGTGCCCAAAATGTGGATCATAGAAACACTGGATGGTTTGGGTTGGAAAGGACCTTAAAGCTCATCCAGTCCAACCACTGCCATGGGCAGGGACACCTTCCACTGTCCCAGGTTGCTCCAAGCCCCATCCAACCTCGCCTTGGACACTCCCAGGGATGTGAATCCATCCTGGGAATTCTGGGATAAGATCCCATCTATTGTCACCTTATAACACTGAAATTCTGAGCATTTCCCCAAAATCCTCTGATTTTGTGTGTGCCATGGGGCTGGGGTGATCCCGGCTGTCTCTGGGGAGTGTTGGGGATAAAAGGAAGAGCAGGAAATGAGGTGTCTGGGGTATGAAAGGGGCCTCATTCCCAGGGATAAAAGGGAGGGATGTGTGCGCATGTCTTTGGATCTGCAGCATCTCCCAAAGCTCGAGGTTTATGCTTCTTTATCCTTCGACTTCCTCCTTAATGAGAAATTAATTAGCCTTGTAGTTCCTGCTTGGGAACTTGTAAACACTCAGCGCTGCCTGTTGCTCCCCCCACCTGGGTCCCACCCGCCTTCCCTGTAGTCCAAGATATCTGACAAAAACACTCCCGAACAAAGCGTGCCGGCTAATTCAGGGAATTATCGGGAAGCTGGAGCAGGGCTGAGATAATCGGCCGTAAATAGCGGCTGATTGCGCTTCCTCCTCGGCTGTCGCGGCTCCCTCCCACCCCCCAGCGAGCAGCCCGGGGCCACCGCGCCGGGAAGTGACCGGGCTGGGGATGTCCTGGATGCTCCTGTGTGGGGGACGGTGCTGCTGGCTCCATTGCCTCGCTTTTGGGAAAAAGAAAGGAAAAGCGGGTCCTGGTTGTGATGTCCCCAGTGTCGTGTCCTCACTGCCACACCCCTACTGCCATGTCCCCATTTCCATGTCCTCACTTCCATGTCCTTGTTTCCATGTCCTCCTCGCTCCTGGGCTCTGTGTTGTCCCTGTGCCACCCCGTGCCTTAAGCAGCTCCTGATGGTTCAGTCCCTGGGAGAGGAAGGTCAACTCTGCAGCCCTTCACCAAGCCCAGCCCGTGGAATTCCTGGGCTCTGCTGCTTCATCCCAGCCCTTCTCCAGCCTCTCCAAGGCCACCCTCATCCCTGCCAGCAGCCACAGCATCTCCTGCTCAGCAGAGAGCTGGAAGTGCACAATGGGAGCTGAGCATCCTCAGGAGCACATCCAGACCCATGGAAACACATCCCTGACACAGTGCAGGACCTGTGAGCAGGATGTGCTCCCAGAGCAGCCAGAGACTGGTAAAAGAGATGGGAACAAGGCTGGAAAAAGTGGGCTCAGCCCAGTGGATCACATTGCTGGGACATACCCTGGATCCATGGCATGGAGCAGCAGAAGCATCATCTTCATGCCAGGACCTCACTGGTTTTCATTAAAATATCATTTTTCTGAAGGGAGAAGTTTAACTGGCAGGGAAATTGTGGGATTAATTGTTGCAAATTTGGAAGACAAGGAGTGCTCTGAGGCCACAGGGAAGCAAAGAGCACGAGCTGAGCACAAACCCCAGCACGGGGCAGTGTTGGGGCACTTCCCACTCCAACTGAGCCAAGGAGGATGGACCCTGTACCCAAAGCCTGCAGATTTCATCTGCTCCAGCAAAACCAGGCTGCTTTGCCCCAAAATCACTGTCCTGGCCTGCTGGTGGCAGAGCTGCTAGTGTGTCAAGGGACAGCTTTGCAGCCTTGAAGCCCAGCTCTGCTGCTGACACACTTTTCCCGGCAGTCAGTGAACAGCTGAGGAGTTTCCTACCCACAGGAAGGTGGATCCCACAAGCAGGTTTGGTGGCAGGGAAGCCTCCTGATGCCTCCTGCTCCTTCCTCCTGTGCTGCTCAGCTGATGGGACAGAATGGGTTTGTGTCATTTCCTTGAGGAGGAAATGTGCTGTTCCAAAGAGGACTTGGAGCTCCTTCAGCAGTGAGTCATGACTTTGTGTATAAGCTAAACACTGGAGCAGAATCATAAATAAATAAAACTGCCTTCATAAACTGGAAATTAAACACATCCCGTCCTTGTTTGCGATGCACCATGATTCATGCTGCTGCTTCCTACTTCAAGGGTTATTTTAAACCAGGCTTTGCAGGCTCTTTGTGCCTTTTATCCATCCCTTGATTTGCCCTGTGCTGCTGCTCGAGGAATGTTCTTTGATATGATAACAAATTCCACCCTCGTGTTCCCTCTCCTCCTGCTGTGTCCTTGCAGGGCTGGTGGCAGTGACAGGCGTGAAGGCGCTGGGCTGGAGGCTGTGGGACATTCCCAGTTCACCAGGTCACCTCCATCTCCACGCAGGGCTGAGGAAACGCTGCCCGGAGCAGGAGCCAGAGCTGGAATCTGTGCACAGGGCTGACATCGCTCCTTGCTGGAAGTGCTGATCCCACCTATTCCATTTCCCAGCCCCTCTCCCTCCTCCCTATAGCAGCAGCAGCATTTGAGCAGACAAAGCTGGGTCAGGCACTTGATGACAGAATAGAATCATGGAATCACAGGATCCTTTGTGTTGGAAGTGGCTTTAAAGTTCATCCCATTCCAACTGCCTCCCACTGTCCCAGGTTGCTCCAAGCCCCATCCAACCTGGCCTTGGACATTTCCAGGGATCCAGGGGCAGCCACAGCTTCTCTGGGCACCCTGTGCCAGGGCCTCACCAGCCTCACCAAACCTTCCTCAAGATCAGATCTCATCAATTATTATTTTTTTCTCACTGGGATGATTTCCAGCTGGATCAATTCCCAAGCCTGACTCCCGAGGAACAGTGGGAGGAGCAGCTGAGATGCCACCACAGTGGATCTGTCACTCGAAGGAGAAGGTGGGGAACTGCCCAAACTCTGCTGCCCAAGGCCTGTGCTCAGCTGCCGTGAGATCCCTCCCACCCCAGAATCCCTCCTACCCCAGAATCCCTCCTGCCCCAGGATTCCTCCTGCCTCAGGATCCCTCCTGTCCCAGGACTCCCCAGTGTCCTGGGATCCCTCCTGCCCTGCATTGGGCATCACCTGTAGAAGCACAAATCACTTACATGTGCAGAGAGGTGAGGAGGTGCCTTGTACTCCAATCTCCCCCATCCTCCTCCTCACTCCAAATGGGATTGACACTGGATTAGACCAAAAATGCCATTCCCACAGTGCCGGATCTGTCCCAAATTTGACATTTCAAGTGGGAGCTGGCCGACGCTCAGAGCCACCTGACCAAAATTCATCCTGTTCTGCCCTCACAGCTGTCCCCCAGCTGAGCCCTGCGGCAGTGGTGACACCACGGGGGAGGCCCAGCAAGGATATTTCGGGATGTTTTGGCTCCTAATCCTGCCCCACCACCCCTGGCTCCGGGGTGTCTGTGGAGCTCTGGGTTCAGGCGGCTCGCTGGGTGAGGAGGTCACTGCAGGCATCTGGGGTCACCTTAGGGTTACTCTGCTCCTCATTTAGGCCAGGAAAAATAAGTCTGGCTCTGCCAGCCCCCAGGCTGTGAGGAGGAGGGGGCTGAGTGACCTGTGAGCCATTGGTGTCTTTCTCCAGGTGGGATGTCCTGCTCTGCCACAGGATGGAGGGGTTTGGGCTGAGGCTGGGAGTCCTGGGAAGAGCCAGGCTGGATTCTCCTGACTGGTGGTGCTGGGAGCCTTGGTGCATCCCAGGACAGGAGCTGGGAAGGCAGAGAGAGCCTGGACAGCGGATACAGCCCCTCCCACTGCACACCCAGACTCATTCTTGTCCTGTAATCCAGGTATCCCCTTAAATCCAGGTATTTCCTCCTGCCTGTGCCATACCCTAATCACAAAGCACTGGGTTCCTCTCTTCCTTAAAGCTGAGTGAGATCCTCCCTGTGATTCCAGTGTGTTCAGAAACCTCAGAGATTTCGGTGCAGGAGGGTCCAACTCTCCCTCTCCAGTTAAAAACCTGCAGTTCCTTGCCCCAGCTCTCCCTCTCCAGTAAATACCTGCAATTCCCTGTCTTGGCAGAGCTCAACTGCTGGACCTGATCCCTCCAAACCAGGCTGGAACACGTCAAACAGGAACGTTAACTATTTTTCCATCTGTCTGGAGCTCTCGATCCATAAAACACACACTGATGTTACACCTCCCCACCTCGCCAAGGAGATGCCAGCGATGCTGGGATTGCTGGGTTGGGTTTTTCTAAAAATGGTTTTTAGAACTTGGAGGAAATCCCTGCCAGGGGTGATTCTTCTGCAGGAGCTGCAATCTGGGGCTGCTCCCCAGGCTGGGTGGGTGTCACTCCTTGGCAAAGGTAGGACAA
Organism: Falcunculus frontatus; assembly: GCA_013398115.1. Lineage (NCBI taxonomy): Eukaryota > Metazoa > Chordata > Aves > Passeriformes > Falcunculus > Falcunculus frontatus. The sequence continues at coordinate 1,208,969 of VZRV01007516.1, forward strand.
GGCAAGTGAGACCATTCCCAGCAGCAGCTCCAGCTGGTGCCACCCTGGAGTCACAGAATCCCGGGATGGTTTGCGTTGGAAGGGACTTTAAAGATTATCCAGTGCCACCCCTGCCATGGCAGGGACACCTCCCACCATCCCAGGCTGCTCCAAGCCCCGTCCAACCTGGCCTTGGACACTTCCAGGATGGGGCAGCCACAGCTCCTTTGGGAAAACCATCCCAGGGCCTCCCCACCCTCACAGTCTCCAGACGGGGAGATGGAACATCCCCAAACCTTGGACTCAGATCCCTCTGTCCCCCGCAGCAGCACTGAGAAGCCCCAGGATCCCAGTCCATTCCAGTTGATCACAGTTTTGGGTGGGATGGTGCATTAACTGGGCCAGTCTGAAACCAATTTGAGTCCATCTTTGAACCTGATTCCTCCCCGAGATTGTTTGGGATAGACCTGATCCTAAAGGGAACAGCAGACAAAGCAGACTAAACATGCAATATTAAATAGCAAGTGCTAATATGAGAGCTATTAAACACGAGCCCTCTCCTGCCTCTGGAGCAGCTGGAATCGGGGCTGCTCTCCCGCTGCCGGATCCTGGTGCTACCGAAGACAGGCCGGCCGCACGTGTATGGATCAAATTGCTGGAATGAAGGAAAATTCCGTTTCCTGCTGCCAATCTTTCTGGCATTCCATCCTCTGCCCCTGCTCTCAGCCGAGGTGGGAGCAGACGAGGTCCTTTTCCCTCGGGAGATGTGGGAAGGCGGAGTGTGGCTGTCCAGCTCCTGGTTCTGGGAAGGTTGGCAGGGAGGCTTCTCCCCCAGCCTGCTGGGAAATTAGAGAAATCTTATTTTGTTTTGGGATGAATCCAAGAGGTTTTGATGTCCTGGGAGGGATCTGCTGGCCATGCAAAAACTTCTCTCCTCCTCTCTCTCTCTCTCCCCCAGAATTTCAAAGCCACAGCGTTGGGATAAATCCAAGAGATGGTTCTGGAGGGTTCTGGTCACAGTGAAGGGGAGTGGATGCAGAGCACCTGGGCTCAGGCCAGAGGTTTTCCAGCTGTGCTGGGAACAGCAGGGACAGAGAGGTGATGGTGGTGGAAATCGTCCAGAGCAGCCTGAAAGGAAAACCCCTGAGCTGGATCCTTGTTTGCTGCATGCCTGTCCCGCACTTCTCTCACATCTCAGTCTCCCTCTGGGTGAAATTCCAGGAGAAACTGGGAAAATATCAACAGCCAAGCTCCCCACGGGCTGTGCACTGGGACAGTGAAGGAATGAGAGACATCCCGACCCCATCCCTGAGCACAATCCCCATCCCATAGTCAGCAGCACTTGTGGCCCCGGATCCTTGTCCTTATCTGCCGAGCTTCTCCCCTCTCCCTGAGCCTCTTGGTTATCACTTCAGAGCAAACCTTCCCCTTGACTGAACACTAACCAATGTCCCATCCACACCTCTGTAATTCCTTACAAATTAGCCAGGGACGATGTCAGCCTTCCAGCCCTTCCCCCTTTGGGATGGGAGCTGGGAATGGAGCTGGGGCCCCTCCTGGTGCTCCCACCTCCTCCATGAGGTTCTGGAAAACATCCTTTCTTCTTTCCTCTTCTTTCCTCTCCCACTCTCGCTGAAGGAATTTTTTTGGGTGTTTCAGTGAGGCAGCATCCCAAAGAACCAACATCCCAGCTCTGCAGAGGTGAGGGGTGTTCCCATGTCCTGCATCCCCAGAGATGGGGCAGCTTGGCTCTCTAAAGGGGCTCCTGCTGGCCCGGGAAGCAGCCAGCCCCCAGGGCAGGGGTGACCTGTGCTGGGACAGGAGGGGCAGAGCCACTCCGAGCCCTCCCAGGGCCTGGCTCCAGCATCCCTCTGCCTGCTCCATGGATTTCAGCTTAGGAACAAAGCAGTGGGAAGACGGATGACAGAGCGGTCAAAGGGTTTTCATGAAGAAAACCTTCAGACACTGGGTTCTGCTTCTGCCATCCCAGCAGTGCAGCCTTCTGAGCAGAGGCTTCAAATCCTCCTGGAAGCACTCTCGTTGTCCAGCAATTCCCCCAGACTCGTGCTGTTAGGGATTCCTTTGTTCTGAGCTTTTCCATTTCCTGCAGCCTCTCAGTGCCTGAGCACCAGCCCCTGAGTACCTGCCCTGGGAGCCTTATTCCTGTGTCACTGAGTGCTGGAAGTGCTCCGGGGACTGGGAAAATGAGGAATGGTCTGGGATGTTCCCATGCAGAGAGGCCCTGTGCTGATCCCGGAGTTATTAGGGCTGGCAGGAAGCTCCCCCAGTTCACCTGCTCCACTTTATCCTGCACATCAGGCTGGTAAACCATCCCTGTCAGATGTGTGCTTAGCCTTATCCTTGGATATCTCCGGGGAAAGCAATTCCGCAGCGTTCCACTGGCTGAACTCTTGTCAGAGCTATAAAGGTTTCCCTAATGTTTAACTTTCATTTTCTCCGCTGCAACATAACCCCATTATGAGGCTTTGAGCTCCTGGATGGCTCCTTTCCCCTAAGCCCCCATTTCGAGGAGCTGGGAAGGACTGGCATGAACCGACTCCCCCTTGGCTCTGACACAGTTCCAGCCAATTCCCTTTAATTCAAGTTAAGGTAGGCAGAGTTTATGGGATCAGAGCGGGTTTTACATGGGCTTAGGCAACGCTCGAATGTCCTCTTGTGAGATGAACTGGGCTGGGGAGCTGCTGCCCCAGCTGCCTCCTTCCTCTGGCTTGGGAATGAGGAGAGAGTGACCCCTCTGAGGGGCAGGTGGGCACACAGGGGGTCACCAGACCCACAGGGGGTCACCAGATCCATGGGGAAGGGTGACAGGAAATGAGGTGTCAGTGGGATTTGAGGGTCCTGCCTGGGGGTCCCTCCCCTCTGTCCCCTCTGCACCAGCTCCCCTCCCTGTGGGCATCCACCCTGTCCTGGTACCAGCGACTGGAGTGGGTGGGATGTGCAGGGACACCCCTGCATCCTGCCTGGGGAGAGGGGAATTCGCTGGATCCCAGCTCCCTTCCCTCAAAACCTCCTTTCTGGGCCCTTCCCAACCCTGGCACATCCCAGGCTGCCGAGGAGGAGGGAAGGGGCAGGCAGGGGCTGCCTGGAGTGGGGGTGAGGGGTGGGTGGGGGCTGCACCCCCTGAACTCATCCCCTGTGTCAGATGAGCTGGGACAGCTCCTGGGACCCAAACACCAGAGAGAGGGGACTGGAATGGACCAGGGAAATGAGGAAATTCCAAACTCTCCCGAGAGGAAAAGCAGAGGGGAGAGGGGTTTTTGGCAAATGAAGCCATTCCCAATGGCTGCATTTTGACAGGGATCCTCAAACCACTGGGAAACCCTTCCAAGAGAGGACAAGGTGGAACTCATGGCATCAACCTCCAGTTATTAACACGACTGCAGGATGAAGTAGGTCGATCCCCCTGCCTGGTCCTGGAGGGGCTGAACTCATTTCCTGCCATCCCAGAGGTTATCAGAGATGGGGAAAGTGGGATACAGGGATGGCACAGGGCAGAAACGGTGCTGGAATCCACCAGGTGTGATTGGAAAAGCATGGGAGTGGGGAGCATGGGAAGGCAATGCCAGCAGGGCTGGGAGGGCAATTCTCTCCTTCCACCCACGGGCTCGCTTAAGCCCTCACCTGTCAATCATTCCCTTATTTCCATGAATCCTAAATCCACTTGCAGCTCCTTTCAATAAAATGGGAACACGCACCTTCCCGGAGTGAAACATATTAGAGCAGTTTGTCACCGCCTCATCCAGGAGGGATTAATTCCCAAATCATTTCCTGACATGTTTTATCGGCACTTATTAAAGCAGGAGCTGCGTTGGGCAATCCTTGGATAAACGGAGCCATAATTTAACACCTCCTCCGTCCTATTAGTGAGGAGCAGGATTTATTTTCTCAGTGCAACTTTAATTATGGAGAACACACGCAGGGGATGGAGGCGGCTGGATGCTGGAGGTTAAGGATGAATCCTGTGGAGTGCCCTGGGGCAAGGCACGGGATCTTCCCAGAGCTGCTGACTCACCTGTGGTTGGCGTGTCTGGCTCCAGGTCTGCGACGTGACCTTGGGATCTGGGCCTCCCAAAGGTTGTTGAGGTGTTGTAGGGAGATGTGGAACACTGGTAATGCCAAGGCTGGCTGGATGCCTGGCTCCCGTGCCCTGGGGGAAGCTGAGTTCTCCTGGCTCCCCACTGCTGTGCCAGCAGCAGGAGCGACTTTCCCAATGGAAAAGGAGTGCGGCCCCAAATCCCCACTCAGCCGAGCAACTCGGAGTTGCCTGACTTTGGGTTCCCTGGAATCTGGCCACTTTGTGGCTCACTGGACTGAGAAAGCTGGGAAAATCTGTGCTACCTCCAGCCCTGCTCCTCCCCGAGGCTGGAACCCTTCCCTCAGCCTCTGCTCTTCGCACTTGCCTTGAGCGCTTCCACTGCAGCTGGGAATTCTGCACAATCACCAAAGGGTCCAGACCCTACTCAGGTGGCTGTCAGAGGACTTGGAATCACAGGGATTGGGGGATTCCAGGTGGTTCCGCAGGAGCATGGCTCTCTGCTCCTGCAGGCTGTGTCCCTGGGGCAGAGCCGGCTGTGATCCCAGCCCATCGAGATGCTGGAAAACAGCACCAGGGAGGTAGAGAAACCCCAGGAACTGACCCAGGGCCTTCTGGAAAAGCTGGATCCCTCCTCCCATGGAGGGAGTTAATGACCCTCCTGGCAAATATCACTGGGAGCTTGTCAGGAATCCTCACGTTCCCCCAAGTGCCGCCGTGTTCCTGCTCTTTTCCATGAATTTATTTTCGGCTCTGGAAATTGTCTTTTAATTCCTGCACCTTTGTTCTCTCTCTGGGGGGTCTGGGGGCTGCCTTCAGTTCCTCAGTCACACGCTGGTGAGACAGGGATGTGTCCAGTGGCTCTGGGGATGCAGAATCCAGACCCTTGGACCATCTGAGGACCTGTTCCTGCTGCCCTCTCTCCAGGGAAACTCCAGGGGCGCTTGGCACTGGTGCCAAGGGATGTAGGAAAGCTGTCCCTGTGGAAGGGCTGGGATCTGGGGGTGCTGGAGCAGCAAGGGGTTGGGATGTTCCTCAAGGATCACTGCAAGCTGCCAAGAGAAACCAGCTGGATGCATCCACTGCTCCCTCGCTGCCACTGGCACAATCCAGGCACAATCATGGATGGGGATAAATAATAATCCCTTATTAAACTCCGAATTCTGGAGCAGTTCAGGGCAGGGAGGGAGTGCAGAGGGAGGAGATGCTGGAACACCTCGGGCTGATGTCATTCCTTGCAGTCGGGAGCAGGAAAAACACAATCCAGTTCTGTTCCCCCCAGCAGAGCAAAGGGGAAAGTCCCCAAGGGAAGATTGGAAAAAGGGAGACAACAACAACCAACCCAAAGAACTCCAGACTCAGAGAGGAGAGGGAGAAAAGTAGAAGAAAGAAAAAAAAAAGGCCAGACAAATCCATCCCCCTGAGGTGTCCCCTCAGTGTGGAACAGTTTCCCTCTTCCCCCACTTCCCCCAGCCCCAGCCGGGGTCCTGGAGCCATAAAATCCAAGTTTGTGGCGTGTTCAATCGATTATTCCCCAAACGCCCTGGCTTTGGAGACAGGTAATTCATTTCAGCCCCTCCATGGCTACATGCAAAGAAAAAAAAATCCCCTTTCCCTTTTCCTTTCTTCCCGTGCTGCTTCCAGCCCTTTCTCTGCCCCTTTGCTCCCTCCTCCCCCTCTCCCCCCTCTCCGTGCCCCCAGACACGAGCGATTCCCAGGGAAAGGTGCGGCCATTCCCACAGTGAAACCCAAGGCAGGTAATGACTTTCTCACCCCATCCATACTGCTCCAGAAACTCCTGCCCCTCCAGCTGCATCCCTTTATTTCCGAGAGGCCAGGGGGAGGGGGGATGTGCCAGCCCCCTCTGATTCCCTCTCCTCCAAGGCCTCTCCATAAAAAATAAAGGAGGAAGATATAAAGGGAGCAAGTGTTTGCAGGGATAGAGTTTCCATGAGGCGGAGTGGTTGGGAAGCAGAGGCTCTTTGGTGTCCGGGAAGGAGCAGGTTCCTGACATCCCACTGCGCTCTCCATATGGGATCTGCAGGCAGGATGGCTCATCTGCTGCTGCTGGCTCTGGGGAAAACATCGTGGAATCATCATGGAATGGTTCGTGTTGGAAAAGACCTTAAAGCCCATCCAGTCCCACCCCTGCCCTGAGCAGGGGCACCTTCCACTGTCCCAGGTTGCTCCAAGCCCCATCCAACCCGGCCTTGGACACTTCCAGGGATGGGGCAGCCACAGCTTCTCTGGGCAACCTGTGCCAGGGCCTCCCCACCCTCACAGGGAGGAATTATTTCCCAATATTCAATTTAAATGTCCTTTTTTTGTTTAAAAGCATTCCCCCTTTCCTGTGACCATCTGCCCGTGTAAAAAGTTGCTCTCCAAGGAGAAGGGTGGAGCTGGATTGGGTTCCTACTGGAGTTTGGCCACTTCCCCAGGAAGCCCCATCTTCCCAAATCACAGTGCTGGGTCCAGCTCAGCCCAGGTCCAGCTGCTGTGCCCAGCTTTGTGCTGGCTGCTCTCCCTGCCCTGGCAACAGCCATACCTTGGAGTCAAGGTCTGGAATGGGGAGAAGCAGGTTCAGGGCTCAGCAGCTGGAAGGGAACAGCGAGGTCTGTTGGGATCTCCCCTGTTCCAGCTACCCAGGAGAACTGGAGCTCTGGCAGCACCCCAGGGCTCCTCTCATCCCTCATCAAGCAGGGTCCCATCCAAGGGCTGCTCCTGACCCTGGCAGTGGCAGTCTGGGACAGGGACAGGCTGGGATCAGACACTCCAGTGAGCAGGGGCAGTGCTGGGACACCCCTGTCCCTGATCCCAGTCCTCTGTCACTCCCTGTAAATGATCTTTGCAGAGCTCTGGAGATCCGAGTGCGGATGAGCAGCTTTGAAGGGCTCTGGAACACGGTTTATGGGATTACACCTGGGCTCACCTGACTGCACAAGGGTTTTCATCCTAATGCGTGCTGGCTTCCCGGGAAAAGAGGAGATTACCCAGCACTGACAGCTTTGCTGGCAAATCCTCCTGCACTGGAAGGCTCTTCCATGAAAACAGGAGGTGCAGGTGCTGCCAGCCCACAGCCCTGGGCTGGGAATTCAAGCACAGGCGTACTTCTATCCAGGGAATCCAGGGGCAGCAGGAATATTTTGATCACCAAGCCCTGAATATGCTTTGTGAGGTTTCAGAGCAAGGTCAAAGCTCATCTGTGCTCCCTCCCTGCTCTGGCTACTCCCACCGTTCCCTGTCCTACTCCAAAGGACTGCCCCAGGATAAAAGCCTGCCCGACCCTTTCCCATGTGCTCCCCTTTTTCATATTCCCACTCTGCTCTGGCAGCCCCTGGACTGCTCCCAGCCCTGGGTCACTGCCACAGACCTCCCACTTCCCAAAGAAACCCAACAGAGCTGGGCCAGGGGAGCAGCTGCAGTCCCAGTTTCACTGGGAATGATGAGCCCATGGCAGAGCTGGCAGCAGCATTCCCGTTTGCCAGCACCCAGTGGAGCTGGGAGGAGCAGTGGGAGAAGCTGGGATGGCTCTGCAAGGCTCAGTGGCCACTTGGCTTTGAAGGGCCTCTGGTCTCTGCTGCTCAGGAGCCACCCCAGCTCCTGGTGGGTTTCCTGATGGACTCTGCAAGACTCTCGTGTGCTCCCAAAAATCTGCGGCAGCTCTGCCCGAGGCGAATTCCCACCCAGCTAAACGGGGATGATGGGGAAGGAGCTGGCACCCTCTGAAGCAGCCCCTGAGGAAAAAGGGAACACTGCTGACAGTTCTGAGGATGCCTGGCTCCCACACACTGCTCCTTCTGATTAGCTTTGAAACATATTTAATCTGGGGGATTCAGTTTATTCCTGCAGAAATCCCTCCTGCCTGGTGCAGGGAGAACTGCACCATTCCCACCACCGAGGATTGCTGTCCCTGTCCCCCACACACCGTGGACATCTGCCAGGTCCACATGGGAGGAGCTTGGCTCTGGCTCTGCCCACGGGGATGTGTGGGTCATGCTCAGTGTTCCCTGTCCTGTGTGGGGGGAAAGGAGTGGGAACTCCCTTCTGGCAACAACGAAACCTGGATCAGTGTTGAGCTCAGGGAATAAATCCCACTGTAGAACTCACCAAAGACTTTCCTACTCCTGGCAGTTCCCAGTTCTTGACATGGAGCAGGGCTTGCTTTGACTGGAATGAGGACAGGTCTGTGGGTTCCCCATGGCTCTGTCCCTGGGGGGGTCTGTTTTCCAATAAGATGAGTCAAATTCCAGTGTGGACCCCAAACTCTGACTCCTACAAGGACCAAAGTGGGATGAGCCGCTCCCACTTCATTTTCTCTAACATTGTGCATTTTCTCCAGCAGCTGCACACAACAAAAGCACTAACGAGGCAAAGGAAAACAGCCTGGTGGTGTCAGGAAAAGGGATTTCCCATTCCCTGGATGGAGTGCGGAGCTGGGCCTCGGCCTGGGCTCCAGCACCTTCTTTGCAGTGACCTGTGTGACGGCTCTGCCTGGCTGTGGGATCCCCTCTTGCCATCCCACACAGTTCCACGTCCCTGTTACCAGACACCAGCCTGGATCCACTGCTGCCAGTGATCTGGGGTGCTCAGCTCAGCTTGGCTCAGCTCAGCTTGGCTCAGCTCAGCTTGGCTCAGCTCAGCTCAGCTCAGCTCAGCTCAGCTCAGCTCAGCTCAGCTCTTTCAATGGTAATTTCCCGTGAGGAGCTCCCAGCTCTCCCATTTCTCTTCCCACCAGCCCAGCCTTTGGCTCAGACTTGCAAATGACAAATTACGCTTCTGCCTCTAATTCCAGCTTCCCTGGCATCCTCCATCGGCACAGAAAGCAGCAGGATCTGAGCAGGCAGCGGGAGGTCGGCGTCTCCTCTGCTCCGGCTCCCTCCCCCTGCCTTAATTGCAGCCTAACGTGGGTTTGAGGTGTATTAAACACACAAATTATCCTGAAAAGCCTCGGGAAGTGCTGCTTCCCCAGGCCTCTAATGGGAGCTGACAGAGCAGCCAGAGGAGCTGTTAAGGCACGGCTCGGTCTGGAATGGCCCTGGCGAGCGATCCCCGCGCGGGGCTGGCACCGGGGCTGGCACAGCTCAGCCACCGCGTCCCCCTCGGTCCCCGCCATGGTCCCCCTGCGCCGGGGCATCGCGGAGAACCAGAGGCTCTTGGCAAAGGCTCCCGCAGCTGCACCTGCGCTGCCGCTGGAGCGCTGCTGATGGATTGGAGGGAGTTCAGAGGAGAAGCAGGAACACAATCAAGGAGCTGCAGGGCAGGATTTGTACGGCGACTTTAAAGGGGCGGCGTGACGGCGACGAGAACAAGCACTTGAGCACGCCGAGGTTTAATCTCGGGCTCAGACAAAGCTGACGCCGACCGGGAGCAGATTGAACTCCCTCACGAAGGAAAATCCACCTCCACCCACGGCGAGAGCGATGGAGAGCCATCGTGAGCCTCCTCCCGGCTCAGATGCCGAGGAGGGAGGGAGGGAGGGAGAGCAAGGGAGGTGTTGGGGTCAGCCCACGGGCTGTAAGGAGTGATGGAAAAGGATGGGAATGAGAACAGGCAAACACAGGCTGAATAGCAGGGAAATGTTGCCAGCAGGGCACCGCAGGGATCAGGGAATGTCGCCATCCCAGAGCACGAGGGACAACCTGGTGTGTCCTACCCCGGGTTTGATCATTCCACTCCCAGCTCTGCTCCCAGCCCGCTCTCCAAGGAGGAAGATGAAGCCCGACAGCCTAAATAAAGCCCAGTCTAACACAGGTGAAGGCACTGGGAGGGGCAGAGGGTTTTTTTGGGAAAATCTGCTCTCCGTGGCTCAGTGAAGGGTGGCTGCTCTCTGGATGCCCGTGGAAGCAGACATGGAATGTTCTGCCCAACAAGAATCCAACAAAACAGGGGAAATGAAAAAAAACCGCCTCATTTTCCCAGCTTTCTCATCTCCAGCTGCACCAAGAATTGGGGGGAAAAGATAAATGTGGATCCAGGCAGAGGGATCAGAGCACGGCTCAGGGCTGCAGGAAGATTTAGAGCCTTGAAGTCCAAAGGCAGGGCAGGATCATCACATGAGGGAAGAAAAATCCCTGGGAGTGGAGATCACGTTAAACAATGTGTTGTAATAAGTGTTTTATGCTTTAGAGGAGGAGAGAGAACAGTGAAATCCCCTGTAAGAGCTAATTACTGCAAATTCCTTTTCAATAAAACAAGACCAAAAAAATCCTCTCTTAACGGAAAAATCCATTTAAGGCTCAGCTGAGGTAACCTCAGTTCATGTCCTGGAGCAGCGTTCCTGGAAGTCAAACAGGATTTCACTGGAGCTTGGCATGACCAGTCCTGCTCCCCAGAGAGCCCAGGTGTTAGGGCGAAGGTCTGCAGGGTGAGGGTGATCCCTGGGCACCAAAATCCCAGGGAAAGGGCTTTATTGTGCTGGCAGCCATGTGGAAAGTCAGCGTGAACTTCTTTGGGAGGATGTGGCAGGGATTTTTGGAACGGGAATGGCAGGAACTTGAAGACATCTCTACTCTGGGGGCCAGGTGAGCTTCTCCTGGCACCTGGAGGTCCCTGTGGCACCTCCCCAGCAGTTTCAGGCCACTGGTGATGTGTCACCACAGGAAGGGACAGTGGGATGTCCCCACCCTGCACTGCTGCCTCCTCCAGCCCCATACGACCTCCATCTCCTCTCCCAGTCCAACCCAATTAAAATAAAATAAAGCCCTGGATTGGGAGAGGATTTGCCTCTGTCCCTGACACTCTGCATTTCCTGCCATTTGGAATGGGGCCACTTTGGTGGATTTCTTGCACATGGGAGCAATAGATTGAATTACATGAATGTCCAGTGCTGAGCAGAGAGACATTTCTTTTCCACATGTTCCTGCAGCTGCGTGACCCCAGGAAACCCAACGGTGGGGTCTGTCTTGGAGACAAATAGGGATTGTTTTGTGTCCATGTGGAAATGCTCCCTCCCCCTCAGCTCCCCCCATGTGTGTGTGAGTGTGGACAGGGGGGGATCATTCCCCACCAGACACGTTCACATCCCAAGCAGCACAAACTCGGAATATTTCTCCACCACAAACCCACAGGGTGGGAATGCAACTCAGGAGCCCCCAGCCAGGAGAGCTGCAGCTGCCCAGGGATGGGCTGGGAGGCTGTTGGCAGGGGACAAATCCACAGCTGGATGGGTCTGCCATGGATTGCTCCGTGTAGTCAAGGAGTCACCGCTCCCCTCCCCACCACCAGCCTGTCCCAACACTGCCCAAATGTGGGGCTGGAAGAGGGGGCAGGCAAAGAGGGGATAGAGGATGCTCATGAGAGTGGGATGCTCCTGTCAGTGGGATGTTCTGGGCAGTGGGAACCTCCTGTCAGTAGGATGCTGTGTTCAGTGGGATGCTCTTAGCAGCAGGATGCTCTGGGCAGTGGGATGCTCCTGGCTGTGGGATGCCCTGGGCAGTGGGATGCTGGTGGCAGCAATATCCCTGAACCCTCCCTGCTGGTAAGATCTGGGGCTTTCAGGAAAATAAAAGCAGGGTGAAATGGATTTCCTTTTTTCATTTGTTTTGTTTTAAAGAAAACTGTAGAGTGAAGAGAACTGTTTGTAGGGTAGGAACCTGTTGGATGCGGAGCATCGCTACCCAAAGATGTCCTTCCCAAACAGCTCTCCCAGATGCCAGCTGAAATCCAGATCTCCAACAGCTCATTTCCCAAGCATTGACTCGGACAAAGCCCAGGGAAGCCTGGGGCAAGGCCTGGAGCCTCCCAGGGAATCAAACACTTCTGGACTCCAGTGCTGGCTCTGGGGTGATGTGAGGTCAAGGAGCACCGGTGCCCTTGGGTTCCGTTTCCACACCGCCGGAGGTGCTGAGCTCTGGCTAAAGCTCCTTCACCCTGTGGGGATCCAGGAGCATCCAACGGCATCCACAGCATCCGACTGCATCCACAGCACCACCACTGAGATCAGGGAGGCCGATGGGATCCCCAGGGACCGTGGCTGAGCAGGATGAGGAGGGGAGGGAACCTCTGGCTGGATAAGGAGCTGAGCTGCTCCACATCCCGGCAGTCCGAGGATCGGCTGCTGAGCCCCGGGAGCTGCTGGAGGAGGAGCCTTTGGCTGCGCTATCCCTGGCACAGCACTTGCAGCGTGTCTATAAATAGGGGTTTTAAGCACAGCAATTAATCACAGAGCGCTACTGTCCATGGGCTGGGCTGGCTTCCACAGGGGATGTGAGTCCGGCATTCCCTGGATTTACCAGTCCAGCCTCCCTGGACAGACACGGCTTTGAGGCTCCTTCCAAGTGGCACTTTGAGGCTGCAGAGTGAGCTTGGTTACTGTGGTTTAACAAGTGACCAGGCACCGGCTGAGGGGCTGCGGGCGGCAGTCAAAGGTACCGTGTGACCCTCTTGGGCTGGTGTTGGCAGCAGGGGCAGCACAGATTCCTTGGCATTGGCAACTGAGGAGCAGGAGGATCACAAGCAGTGTCAGCCTGTGGAGATCCATCCTCTCCCAGCCTAGAAAGGGTTCATCACCCACTGTGAGCCCCTAGAAACACTCGAATGGCTTTAAACTACAGGAGGAGAGATTTAGATGGGATATTGGGAAGGAATTCTTCCCTGTGAGGGTGGGGAGGTGCTGGCACAGACTGTCCAGAGAAGCTGTGGCTGCCCCATCCCTGGAAGTGTCCAAGGCCGGGTTGGATGGGGCTTGGAGCATCCTGGGATAGTGGAAGGTGTCCCTGCCCAGGGCAGGGGGTGGGACTGGACAGGATTTAAGGTTCCTCCCAACACAAACCATCCCGTGTCTCTGTGTATCCCTGACCCCTGAGCTCCCCGTAAGTCCCCGCCCTTTTTCTGAGCCCAGACCCACCACCATCCACCTCTTTTTACCTTGAAGAAGGAAAGGGTGAGTCCTTGCCCCTAATCGAAGTGGGGGCAGTGTACTCCCTCCACCCAGCCCTTGGGTGCGTTTGGGGGAGCTGAGCGAGCCCCTCCCGGCCGTGCTCAAGAGGGGTCGGGGGGAGCCTCTCCCGGTGGCGGGGCCGTGCTGGGTCTGTCCTGCTGGGAAGTCACTTTTAGCTGCGGGTCCAGGCAGGGCCATATTGGGTTCAGTCTGTTGTGCAAAACACTCCGCAGCGCGCGCAATCTGTGCTCCCCCGCCTGACGAGAAATGCTAATTGTGCGCGAAGGAGCTGCCAAGAGCCCGCAGTATTCCCGGGAAGGGGGGTTATTGGGATTGTTCCCATTGTTCTGGCAGCTGCAGCGCAGCCAGCCGGGCTGGGCACGGGAGCAGGGCAGGGGCGAGCGGCTCTCCCTGCCCGGAGCTCGCCCATGGCACGGAATGGGATCAGGGACCGCTGGCCGCTACCACCGGGATGGATCCCGCCTGTGCTGTGGGGGAAGGGTGGGCACAGCGCTTCTGCTTGGGCTAAAAGTGTCAGTTTTGCATAAAATATGAAGTGAAAATTCTTCTCCCTTCAGTTACTCCCTCGTCTGCCAGCCCGTGCCGGTGCCTGCATCCCACTGCTTCCCAGACTGGAGCCAGGGCTTCCCGAGGGCTGGGGACAGCAGGATCTCCAGGGCAGAGGTGCTCGGGCAGGTACAGGGCCCTCACTGTGCCGGGGGACCTGTGCCGGGTGCAGGTGTTGGATGTAGGACACAGGGTCAGCATCTCTGGGGGTTGGTTCCTGCCAGGGATGGGGAAAGCAGAGGGAAGGTGGTGGAGAAACCGGGAGAGGATTTCTGTGCTGAGACCCAAAGCAGCAGCCAAGCATGGACACCACCAGAAGAAGAAACTCCTCCAACTCCCAGTGATCTGAGTGAGCTGGAAAAAACTGAAGAGGGAGAAAGGATGCCTCTGGTTTGATTTACAAGCACAGCAAAAGCCCCACATGGTGTGAAAATGTGGTGCTTTGCTGGGCTTTGCAGGAGAAAATCAAGGCCCTGTTTACCAGAACCACAGAATCCCAGAATCCCAGAGTGGTTTGGATTGGAAACAACCTTAAACCCCATCTCATTCCATCCCCTGCCATGGCGAGGGACACCTTCCACCAGCCCAGGTTGCTCCAAGCCCCGTCCAGCCTGGCCTTGGACACTTCCAGGGATCCAGGGGCAGCCACAGCTTCTCTGGACAGTCTGTTCCAGGACCTCCCCACCCTTCCAGTAAATCATCCTGACTTCTCCCTCGTGGGCTGGGAAACAAGCAGGAGCACTGATGGATTCTGTGTTTCTCTCTCTCTGTCCTTCCTCGCTAATTTGCAACAAAGGAACCAGATAAAGTTTGATAACTTGGAAGGGGAGAGAGCGAGGGAGAAGCTGCCCCAGCCGCCAGCTCCTGGCACTCCCCCCGCTTCCAGGGAGGATAAATGAAGTGCTCTCCATTCCCTGCTCATCTGCCACCCTCCAGTGAGTCTGTCATGGGCTCATCTGTGTCTAAATTAGCTTTGCACAGCAACGCCGTGTACAATTATTGCTGTCAGCCTTTGATCTGACCAGTTTATCTCATCAGCTTGTCAGGCTTCATTCTCCAACCTTTCTCTCCTCAGTGCAGCCACCGGAGCTGCCTGGGCTCCCTTGGAAGAGGCTCCGGGCTCACACGGAGCTCCTGAGGGGTTTATAAAAGCTTGCAGTCCGATGCTGCAGCCGGAAAAATGGGTTACAACAAGCCTGGCAAGACGGAACGGAGCAGCAGAATTCCTGCCATTTCCAGGCCATTCCTGGTTCAGAACCAGGGAATGACATTCATTGGGATTGGCACGTGGCAGGGGATCCACTGCTTGGAGCGTGGTGACATCAGTTCCATGGGATTCTCCCGACAGCCGTGTTTGACATTCCGGCTTCTGCTGCGAACGCTCATGGAAAAAGCATTTCCATTGTCTGGGACTCTTTGTGCTCTCCTGCATGAGGGCTGCTGGGAAGGGAACCCCAAAGGGATGCAGCTGGGATGGATTAATCAGGGATTCCAAGGAATGGTCACCCCAGTCCTTTTAGCACCTTGTTCCAGCTGCAGGTGTCCCACAGCTTTCACCAACAGGGAGTCCTGTGGGAGGGAGGCACCTGAGGCCATATGAGATGCAGGGTGAAGGATGGGATCCTGGGAAGGTGCCAAGCATCCCAAGGGATGCTCATCCCACAGCCAGGTGCCACAGGGGCTGCTTCCCAACCCTGCAGAGCAGCACTGGGCACAGAGCCCTGTCCAGGCCTGCTGCACCTTCCCGAGGCTTCTATCCCACCTTCCTGCTGCCTGCCCAGCAGATTCTCTCCCCCAGAATCCTCTCCTCTCCCTCCTTCCCAGCTTCTCAGGGTTTTGGTGAGGCTGTAAAAATTCTTTTACTCTGGAAAAGCGGAGGGATGGACTTCTCTCCACCCTGGAGGTGTCACACATCCTCTGCCACCGCCCCAGGTGTGGCTCTGTGGTGTCCCCTCGGCAGCCTTTTGTCCCCAAACTGCTGAGGCTGACATGTCCCCAGCCCCCACCCCTCCTGCCTCACCCCCTTCCCTCTGCTCTTTGATTTCTCCTCAGTTGGTTGTGACTCCTGGTTCCCCACATCGTTATCTGTCCTCCTTCACTCCCAGAAATCCTGTGGGTTGGAATTCTGTCTGCTTCAACTCGTGAATATTCCAGACTCTGAAGTTTCCCGGCTCCAGATGTTCTGGCCAGACCAGAGGAAAAAAAAAAACCCACCCAAAAAAACCTCAGCATTAATAAAAACCTTTTGAAAGTCCCGAGTCCTATTGCGCAGCAGTGACATCATATCCGTGAAATATGAGCTGATGATGTCACAGCTGGGAAATGAGGGATGATTGTTCCTTCTTGGCACACGCTGCTGCTCGGGCCAGACCTGTTAAATAAATGCACATGGCCCATAAATGTGGAGATTAAACCCAGGAGTTGGAAACACAGCCCCGTGGGCACCTGGGTCATGGAACCTGGTGGGGACAGAGGGCGTGGGGAGGGTGCCAAGGGTGGGGAAAGGGTTTGTGTCCCAGTTCTACTCCCAAAGTCTGGAGAAAGGGTTTGTGTCCCAGTTCTACTCCCAAAGACTGGGAGAGGATTTCTCACCCACTTCAACCCCCAGATCTGGAGTGTCTGGCTGCTTTTGGATTTCTCTTTGCTTTCCTTCCCCCGCTCAATTCCGGTGGCTGCTGGGGACAGAGGAATGGCTTTGCCAGGCTGTCCCCGTGACCCAGGACAGAGGGGGGACAGCAGAATGTCCTGAGGGAGCAGTGACAGCCCCTCTGCTCACAGAGCCAGCACTGCTGGCACCAGAGCCACCCGTCCCCATCCCATCCCCATCCCATAACTCCCACAGCTGCCTGTGCCAGGCATCATTGGAAAATCCTCCTCTTTGACCCCCTGACAAGCACTTATCCCTCAAAACCTCGGATTCATCCTCTTCATTCCCATACCAGGGCTGGCTGCAAGCATTCCTGCCTACACCAGAGATTAAGCCATGGGAAGCAACAATCCATAAAATCCTGGCACTGGATCCCCCAGCCTTCCCAACCCCAGCCCTCTCTGGCACAGCAGGATCTGTTATCCAAGTGCTTCCCCCATCCACACATTCACTTCCCACGTGTGCAGCCTCCTGGTGAAGGAGCACATTCCATGCCATGGAAAAGGGCTATTTTTTCCATCTAGGCCATGCTGACAGTGTCGGGCCTCTTGTTTAAGCTCCCAGCTGGATTTTTGAATTTGGCCTTTTCCCTCTTTCCCTTTTGGGCCCATTGTTTGTGCTGGGAAGGACGTGCCAGGCTGGAGAGGAACGTCTGCCGAGGCGTCCATCAGGGAGATCCCGAGGGATGGGATATTATCTGGGAATTTAATAATCATCCTTGTTGTTGCTTGATCAAACCAGGAACATTTATTTATTTATTTATTTATTTACTCACTCATTCCTTAGGACAGGATTTGATGGGACAATTTCAATTCTAGAAGTTGAGGGGGAAAGAAAAAAAACCCAACCCTGCCTACAAATTTTTTTAGGAAGATTTTGTTTTGCTGCTTAAAGTGAAAATTTCCTTGTCTTCTCACTTAACACGGGCTCATATTTCCAAAAATATGCCAATCATAACAAAAGAAGTGGAAGGAGGGAAAGCAAAGGCTGCAGCCGAGATAAAACGCTGGGACCAACCTGTGCTGACGCTGTTTTCCTTTCTTAGCTCCGTGGAAAGGGCATTTTTATGTTTTAGCCCAATGCAGATTTTGCCTTTTTATTTCATTTGAAATCTGAATTTTCAGCAGGTAGGAAACTGTTTCTTTGACAGCTTTAATCAGAAATCAAAGATTTGATCATGCAGGGAGATGGAATTTCAACTTCAAAGCCCCGGCACAAGAGGTGGATGCAGGTACCGGTGTGCTGCGATGCCGTGGAAACGGGAAGGGTGATGGGAGGCAGCGCTGCCGGAGGGAATTAAAGGGGGACACAGCACTGGGGAATGTTCCCAGCGACGAGAGGGAGCCTTCAAAAGAAAGGTGTTTAATTCTTGCACAAAACAAGGCAGCAAACAGCGATTAGAGCCCAAAACCTCCTCGCTGTGCAGCCGCAGGGCCCAGGCAGGGCTGGAGGCTGGGGGAGGGGGGATGTGCCCGTCCCCCTGCTCCAGCTCCTGGGCAGAGCCGGGCTTGGAAACGCGGCTGCATCCAGCAGCCAGGGGCAGACGTGTCAGGGGAATGGGGACAGCAGTGGCATCCCCAGCCAGCGCCAGCTGTGGCCATGGAGCGGGGCTGGACCTGGGGCTGGTTCTGCAGCTGGTTCTGAAGCTGGTGCTTGAGCTGGTTCTGATGCTGGTGCTGGAGTGGGAGCCGGATCCGGTTTTGGTGCTGGTTCTGGTGCTGATTCTGGTGCTGGTTCTGGTGCTGGTTCTCAGCTGGCACAAATTGTCTTTTCCCCCTGTCATTTGTGTTTCTAAACCGAGTCTGAAGTAGCTTAGGATCACCCCGTGGGGTCGCTTTCCCGGGATATTTTTCCTGTTGCATCCAGCTGGAGGCAGAAAAGGTGGCGTGGAGAATCCGTCCTTTCCCCATGGCCTCGGAGCACCCGTCGGGTGGGGAGGTGGCTGCAGTGCGTGGTCAGGGGTCCCGCAGCTCCCAGGAGCGATGGGCAGCTCCTGTGCCAGAGGCTGCTCTTCCCATTAGGAACTGGATGGAACCTGGGTGAATATTTCCCTGAGGTGGAGAAACCATGGGAAACGGGGCCCCACACCCAGCACGGTGACCAGGAGCCACGCCTGGGAGCCAGCCCTTCCCATGCTGGCTCTGACCAGGAATTTCTTGGTCGTGCATGGCGAAAAGGCTTTTGCTTGAATGATGTCCTGAGATTTGCTTTTCCAAGCTTGACTCACTCCCTGGAAAGAAAGTGGGGTGTCTGAAACCTGGGGATGTTCTGCAGGCTTTGGGGAGAAAGAAGTCTCATCCATCCATCCATCCATCCATCCATCCATCCATCCATCCATCCATCCATCCATCCATCCATCCATCCATCCATCCATCGGTCACCTGAAAGCCCAGGTGTCACAGAGCACAAAGAGAGGGACCACAGGGAAGCACCTGAGAGATTCCCCATGGATATCCATGCCTGCCAATGCCCTGGAAGCAGCAGCTGGCCGGGAATGACAGGGCAGGAGCTGGGCTTTGCTGCGAGCTCATGGCACCTTGATGTCTGAACCTGCTGGTAATTAGCAGGAATTGGGTTATAATTGCACCAGCAGCGGCCGAGCGGGAGTGACCTCAGCAGCCGCTAATTCCTGACACAGAAGGACAATCTGGGGGCACCTGGAGCGCAGTTCGGAGCTGCAGCCCTTTCCCAGCCGTGATTAATCCCCAGGAAATGTTCTGTGGTCGGGCCATTACCACTCCAATCTGAGGCTGAAAATGATTCAGAGCCGCGTATGACTGTGGGAAAATTGTCACCAAACTTGGATGGCTTTGCTTTGTTTCACCACAAAACTCTTAACGAAGCATTGAAATGGAGATGGATTCTCTGCCTGGCCCCGACATTAACCCTTAGTGGGCCCAGCCAGGCTGGGAAGCACTTCCACACTCCAGCTCTCGGCCGGGTGGAAATTCCTTCAACCAAGACGGAGAGACTGAAAGGAGTGTCAGGGATGAGCTGGGCTCTGCCTTGGCTCAGCACCTGCCCTGCTCTCCCAGCCTGCACAAAACCTGGGAGCGGGTTCCTGCTTTGAGCGGTTTGGGATTCTGGGAGCTGCCGAGGTGCCCTCCAGCCCCTCGGAGCGGCTCCCTCTGCTCCAAGCTGCCGGCGTGCGGTGTCTGGGTGGCTGTTCGGGGACCATCCTTGAAGGGCCGTCAGTCAGGGGCTGTAATGAGATTCCTGGCACCGCGAGTGCCTCTCACAAAGTCCTTCTGCAGCCACTCGCCAGCCCCAGCCACAAGGGCCTCCCCCCGCCGCCACTCGGGGCTCAAAGGGAGCTTTGTGAGGCACCACAGGCAGAGCTTTCTTGCCGGGGACAGGCGGCAGCCGGCAGCCTGCAGGGGCACAGCCCGACCCATGGAGCCTCGGGAGTGCGGGAAGGGAGGAGGAGGAGAGGGGAAGGGATACGGGGGAGAGATGGGACACGAGGGATGGGGACACCCATGGGCTGTGGTGTGAAGAAGGACTTGGGATGGGGAGAGGTGGTGTAATGACACAGGGGGCTGCCAGAGGGAACGGCTTCCCACTGCCAGAGGGCAGGGTGAGATGGGATATATGGAAGGAATTCCGCCCTGTGAGGGTGGGGAGGCCCTGGCACAGGGTGCCCAGAGAAGCTGTGGCTGCCCCTGGATCCCTGGAAGTGCCCAAGGCCAGGTTGGACAGGGCTTGGAGCAACCTGGGATAGTGGGAGGTGTCCCTGCCCATGGCAGGGGTGGGATGAGCTGAGCTTTAATGTCCCTTCCATCCCAAACCATCATGGGATCCTGTGATGATGGGACAGGGACTGGAGCACTCAGCACTGGGCACATGACGGGAGGATGCTGAGATCAGTGTGGAGCTCATCTGACCTCGCTGAGAGCCCCCCAGACGGGCTGAGCTTGGAGCCATGGAAATAAATCTTTCCATGCTTTAGATCCTGGCATGTTTGGCTCCTCAGCTGGGGAAGGAGCAGTGCCAGGCGAGGCTGCACACCCAGGACTGGGGAGAAATGTCAGGGATGGCAGGATCAGTGGGAACCCAGACTCTCAGAGCTGGGAAAGAGCTCAGGGAACCCAGTGCACCAAGGGAATTCAATTCTCTAATGGGTTTTTCATACATTTGTGTATATAAGAAAACGTTTGAGGTAGAAAGAGGCAGAAATGTGTGTGAACGGCCTCAGCTCTGAAATTCCATCTCCAAGCCAAGGTGTACATAGACATATTTTGAAGTGTTTTCATTTAAAAGAGTAAAAAAGAGATCTGGAAAAGGAGCAAATTCTTTGGCTAATAGGATCCACAGGGAAACTGCAAGAACTTAATAGCTCTGCAGGAAAATCTGCACGGCACCTTCCCAGAGAGGATCGTGGAGGACACAAGGGAGAGGATGGGAGAGGTGGAGGGGAAGGAGACAGATGAGAGCTCAGGAACTGCTGGGGCCTGAATATTGTGGAATGGTTGGGTTGGAAGGGACCTTAAAGCCCATCCAGTCCCACCCCTGCCATGGGCAGGGACACCTCCCACTGTACCAGGTTGCTCCAAGCCCCATCCAGCCTGGCCCTGGACACTTCTAGGGATGGGGCAGCCATAGCTTCCTTTGGGAACCTGTGCCAGGAGGTGTCACAGGGTCCCCTGAAGGGCTGCAGGTTGTGGCTCTGTCACCCTGTCCTAAGCGCAACAGAGGTCCAGCAGCCCTGGGAGATTTCTGGTGCCATCAATCCTGGTTCCTTAGGAAGGGAGATGTGGAATTTGCCTTGTGGAATTTGCCTCTGTGCCATCTTGGCTAATGGGCTACAAACCCAGCCGGCCTGTGGCAGAGCCCAACCAGGGGAGGGGGAGGGGAAGAGGAGAAATAAAATGAAGGGGTTTGAATTTTTCAGAGAAGCAGAGATTTCTGTGAGTGGGAACAGGGCTGGAATGCTTTAGTAACCCAATCCGGTGCCAGGCCTTCTGCACGTGGTTAAAAGAGCCAGGAGTTTTGGAGACCTAAAGCCGTCTCCTGCCTCAGCTCCTGGCACACCAAAACCTGGAAAAGGCTTCCTGGAGCTCTGTGCTGCCTGACTTGTGTTTATGGTACCTCCTTTGCACTCTGTGGTTTACATGGATTGCAGTGCGCTGGATTTGAGGTGTGATCCCACTGCTGGTTTGTGCTCCCCCTCTGGAGTCTCCTCTCTCTCTGTACACTCCTTTATATTTATGGACTGTGGGATCCTCACACTTGTGGTTTCTGTACCACACACTCGGCTCGGTGAAATGTTATTTAAAACGTGCAGAGCAGCTTGGGGTATGCTGACAGTACCCCAGGTTGGAGGGGAAGCGCTTTTCCATGGAAGGAGTGGGTCCTAAAGGAGAGGGAAGAGGTGAGAGAAAAGGTAAGGGAAGAGGAGAGAGGAGAGTGAAGAGGTGAGGAAAGAGGTGAGAGAAAAGGTGAGGGAAGAAGAGAGGGAAGAGGTGAGGGAAAAGACAAGGGAAGAGGAGAGAGAAAAGGTAAAGGAAGAGCAGAGGGAAGAGGAGAAGGCCTGGCTTGCCACTCGCCACCCTCCACCTGAGCTTCATCTCATCCAGATCCCTCTGGAAAGAGGCCATGCCTGTCCCAGACCACCTCCACTGAAGATCCCACCTGGGAATGACAGCCCACATCATAACTGTGATTCCATGATCCCAGGATTCTAGGGCAGAGGCAGCAGCTGTGAGCTCTGGGGCTGGATGCCCCATGGAGCTGTGCTGGGATACAGAACCACCCCTTCCATCTCTCCTTTATCCCAGCTAGGCTGTCACTGCTCTGTTTATTTGGTCATTTTTGGGGAGAGAAGGGGGGGTCCAATTTTCAGCAGCCCATGACAGCGTAATTAGGGAAATATAAATGAAAGAAAAACACACTCTAGAAATCCAGGGACTTTCACATATTTTCCCTGTTATTCCATCGCCCTGGAAAAATAAAAGCTACTCAGCAGGAACATTTATTAGCAATTAGGATCTTGGGCACTGGGGACCTTGGGGTAATTAAAGCTTCCCACAGCCTCCTGTGCCACCCCCCTGCTCCCTGTCCTGCCTCCGTGGGGTCGGACACTGCGGATTTGTGGGAGCTGAGGCACCAACAGCATCTGACAGGTCAGCAAGGCCAAAACCTCCGGATCATCCTCACCCTTTCCAGGTCACTCCATCAACAAACGAACAACATTCCCTTGGGGAAAAGAAAATAATAAAGAGGATCATGTGAAAAAGAGCAACAAAATCTTGCAGAACAACAAAACAGCTCAACTTTCTGCCTCTTCTCCATTCCCTGCCCATCCCCACGCTCGGAGCAGCTCCCTTGGAATGGAAGCTTCACACTTATACAGGAGACAGAACCTCTGAGCTGAGTTTAATCTCAAGTGCCAGACTTGGGCTTATGTTAGTGTGAGGTTCAGGACTGGCTTTGCTGTGGGGATGAGGAGCATTCCCAGGAGGCTGAGTGGCTGGAGCAGGCAGGGTTTGCCAGGAGGGAATTAAGGCTCATTTCCCACGGAGCTGTGAGGAGCAGGAACCTCCCTCACTGCCTCACCTGCCCAGGAATAAGGGAAATACAGGGATAATTCAGGAAATGAAGGAAACGGACAGGCCTAATATGCACTGCCTTCTCAGGCAGGAAGATTCCCATTTTCTCTGGGATTTCTGGTCTTGCTGCCATTCTCCCAAACCCATATGGATCCAGAAAGCTCCCAGAGTTTGGATTTTGGTTTCACCAGGATGCCTCCGCTTTACACCAGTGCTGCAAAGAGCTTTTAAAAAAGAACTTTTCATAGTGACTGTATTTCATTCCAGTATTGTAACAAAACCCACTTGGAGTGAGGAACTTACAAACAGGGAATGCTGACGCTCATTCCATGACCAGCTCGGAATTTTCCTGCTGTGCTGATTCATTGGGCTATTTTTATCTTCATTTTTCCCTTTTTGCAAAGGTTTTATTTTGGGTAAAACGGTGTTTTCCAGGAGGCAAAAATTTCATTATATTTTTTTTAATCCCTTGTAGCCAGGCTGATCCCAATGCCCGAATGCCAGGGTTCTATTTGAGAATTCCATGGCATCACAGCAGCAGTTTCCCTTTTCCTCCTGCTCTTTTCCATCCCAACACAACTCATTCCTGGAACTCAAGGAGTTCTTAACCGGATTCAAAGTGCTGCCAATCTGCATCCAAGTAGGTGGCAACAGGGAGTTCTTTCCAAAAACTCTCCACATGAAATTCCCAAAGGATTTGGGACCTGAGCTGTACAAATCCAGGGACCGAGGGGAATGTGATGTGACTGTCCCCAATTTAAACCCAGAATCCCATGGCAGAGGTGGCCTCTGCAGCCAGAAATCTCTCATTTTAAGCACAAACTTCCAGATCTTTTCAATTTTACCTGATGGGAAGAAGGATTCCACTCATGATTCCAATATCCCATTTTGGAATATGCATTTCTCATTCACCTCCAATACCCAGGTCATGATCCCAGAAGGGATCCAGTGGCCCTCAGGGACAAAGTGCCTCCCCCCAGGGTGGGTTTTGTCACCAATTCAGGATGATTAATTCTAGAAAGAGAAAAACCAGACTAAAAGTCTTTCCTTGGTCACCAGGATGAACTCCCTGGCACGGCAGGAAGGGGGAAATTGGGATCATGCTGCTCCTGGAAGCCTCTGAAGCAGTGATTCCCTGGAAGAAGGGGAAAATCAGGGAGGACATTGTGCCCAGTCATAGCCAGAGGCTCTTCCTGAGTGGCTGCAGCTCCTCCAGCAGCAGATTTGAGTCATTCCTGAGAGTTCCAGAGTGTTCCTGAGTGTTCCTTCGGCCGCATCTGCAGCACGGAGCGGGTTCATCACAGGAAATCACTGCTCTCCCAGGAAATCACTGCTCTCCCAGGAAATCACTGCTCTCCCTTTGGGAAGCACTGTGCAGTGCCCTTGAGCCCTCACTGATGTTCCGTGGGCTGAAGGCGATGCCGATCCCTGCATGGAGCCTCGGGATGGAAGGCTGGAATCCCGGCATTCCAGGGGGGGTTTGAGTAAGGCAGCCCCGAGCCCCTGCCCTAATGGGTTGTTAATCCATACCCAGTGCATCCCCTTTGCCAGCTGATTCCCAGGGGTCCCAGCGTGCCTCCATCCTGCAGATATTTGCTGGCAGCCCGCAGTTTCCCGGGATCCCCTGGGNATTTATATGAAGTGCTGCTGAACAAGAAAGATTTGAGGGGGTTTAGCAGCTCGCTGGGACAGGGATGAGCTCAGAGCTTTGGCTCGTGCTCTGAGCGGGGCTGGGCTTTAAAGTCACACAACAGGAGAGGCCTGCGGAGGGCAAAGGTGCCTCCTCCTGTCCCCCGGGGTGTCCCCACAGCACAGCCAGTGCTCCCGAGGCACTGCCAGGACCCATAGCAGGGCTGGGACTGCACGAGGCTGTCCAGTGTTCCAGAAGTGTCCTCGGGTGACAGAAGCTGGTGACAAATGATGCAAACTCAAGTGATGCTTTACCCAGGGGATGGGGACAGAGAGAAACTTGTGTGTTCTCATGCAGCGCTGGAATAAGCAAAGGCCTCCTGAACAGGAAAGAGGGTTTATCCAAACCTCAGCCTTGTACCCGCTCGTGTCCTGCTGCTGCAGCCCCTTCCCTGACCCCCAGGACAGGGCTGGATCAGCTGGATTTTCCCCTCTTGCTGGAGTCTGACCTGGAGCTCTGCTTGGGGCAGCTCAAAAACCAACCCAGCCCCACCTAAAAAGGGAGCAGGAGCACCCACGGAACCCTAAGCCAGCGATCAAGTCTCACCAGGAGGCTGGAATCACATCCATCGGGAGTGAGGAGCTGTGGGATTAACCCCCTTGGTGGCTCCTCACTCCCTTCAGACAGAAAAGCTTTTAATAGGTCAGCAGATAAAGAAGCAGCAGCGCAAACATTCCTTATCTGCCCTGCCATGCCTGGGCTCTGGAATACAGCTGATCCCTGCCATGTGCAGCCCCACTCCAACGAGTTTATCTTCATTGGAGGCACAGTCATCCAGTGAGATTGGGATGTAATTACCTCCTGCAAACCCAACTGCAAATCTTCCCAGCCAGTCATTAGCTCCGAGACAGGCAGACAGGCAATTACAGATGAATAAATGACTGAGAAATGACTCCAGGAGCCTCTCAGCCCTGCTTCCACCTCCAGCTCACAATCCAAGGCGCAGCTCTAAGCTGTCCATCAGGCCCACCTGCGCCTGGCACGAGCCTTTCCTGATCCCACTCCACTCCTCCTGGCCTTCCCAAGAGTCCCCTGGGTTACCCCACACCTCCCTCCCCGTGATCTTGGCAAGGGCAAACCCCCCAGCTGTCTTTCCATAGTCTGGGATGGACCTGGATAACCTTGATGAGGCCCAGCCCAAGGCTCCAACACCTCCTGAGTGTTTCACTCCTGGCTGAACCCCTCTTTCCCCTTTTCCCTTCCTCTCTTCTCTCCACAGGTCTTTAAGCCTCGGTTCTGAAAGTGTGAAGTCTCCCAAGCAGGTGAGCCATAAAAAGCTGGAGAGGTCTTTGTAGGGAGGCAGCAGCACCACGGGCTCATGGTTGGAGCAGGCAGCAAGCCAGGACACTCCGGATCAGGGCCTGGCTCCAGCAGAAACATCCTCAGTGGCCCTGGAAAAGTGGCAGGGTGGAGTCCCACAGGAGATGGGTTCCCTTCACAGCGTTTCTGAAGGTCCCAGCACCCAGAGGGGCACAGAAAGTCCCCCAGAGCTTCAGGAACAGCTCTCCCTCCACTGGGGTCACCCACCTTCCTCTTCCTCACTCCCCTGGGAGCCTGCAACAGCTGAGCGGTTTCCAAGCCTTTCCCAAGGAGGCTGTGTGAGCTGTGCTGGATGCCTTTCCCAGCTCTGCTCTTTCTGAAGCTCTTTTAAACAGCCAAATGAACACTCCCCCCACAGACTCCCCTAAGAGCTTTTCATTAATTTCTCTCCAGCAGTGCCAGCATTCCCAGTTACCTACTGGAGCATACTGGGACTGCCAGCACCACACCCACCCAGGGGCTGCATCCCCACGCCTGCATTCCTGCTCCCCCCTCCTCCATCCCACCAGCCAGTGGATATTTTATCGTGTGTGATTATTTACTTAACGAAACCCAGGTATTTGCAGCCCGGAGGGTTTTCCCCACCGGGAGGCTGGAATAACAGCACGGAACAGCATCAGGCTTTGGGAATACTGACAGCATCCTTTGCACAGGGAGATGATGGTGCTGGCAGGAGGAGGAGCAGCTCAAGAGGTTGTTTGATTGTTTCCTGGTTGTGAAAAATGTCAGCTGGTTCCAGGGCGAGCAGAGGAGGAGGGAGATGCAGGGAAGGGGGTGGTGACCTGCTGGCAATGGGAGTGACACTTTTGGCACAGCTCTGGCCAGATGGGAGCCTGGATTCCTGGCGAGCCGGGGCTGTGGGTGGCCAGGTCTCCCTCATCTCCCACGGGAGGTGTTTCCTGGATGCAGAGCCTCCTCCCAGCCCAAACAGCTCCAACTCTCCTTTGTCTCCTGCAGAAACCTCATCGTGCTTGGGATGCTCAGGGGAAGGCGCCTTGCCCCACGTTCTCCTTCTCTGTGATCCCACACCTCCAACAAGGCAAATTCACCTGGCTCTGAGGCCCCAGCCAGGGCTGGAGCTCAGTGGGGACCTCACAGTTTCAGGGGGGACCTCAGTGCTCTCCACAAGCACCTGGACAGGATTGCAGCAAGGTGGGGTTGGTTGCTTCTGCCATGTCCCGAGTCAGAAAGGAAAACGGCCTCAAGTTGCACAGGGGAGCTTCAGATTGGATATTAGAAAAAATGTTTTCACTGGAAGAGTGGTCAGGCCGTGGAATAAGTTGCCCAGGGAGCTGGTGGAATCACTGTCTCTGGAAGTGTCTGGATGCGGCCCTTGGGGGCAGGGTTTAGGGGTGATGATTGTGGGGCTGGGTTGGTGGTTGGACCTGATGATCCTGAGGGTCTCTTCCAACTTTTATGATTCTGGGATTCTGCAGGATGCCAGGCAGCCAGGACCTCTCCTGTGCTCTCGAGAGTCCCTTCCCAGCCTGGCAGTGCCTGTGACTGTCACAGGCCTCCTGCACCACAAGGAGATCACAACCAGATTTGGGAACACATGTCCCAGTTGATGCCAGGCCCGAGGAACCCCTGCGAACCTTCTCTCCAGGCAGGGAGCAGCTCTCCCAGCTCCCATCCCAGATCCCAGAGAGCTGAGCCCTCAAGCCACCAGGATCTGGCCCTGTGGGATGCTGGGGAAGCTCATGAGCAGAATTCGGGCGTTTCAAGCACGGTTTGAGTTGCTTTTCTTTTTCTGGACCACACAGACCCTCCCTGAGGCATCATTCCTAGAAAAGTCAGAGCACTGCAGGATTTATGGGCTGAGGGAAAAGCTGGAATTCAGTTCTCTGTCCTCGGGTTCCTGCTCAGGAGCTCCAGCGTGGCCCTGTCCCCATCCCAGGAGGAGCAGGAGGGGGACGAGGGACTGTCCCACACACACGGGGATGTGGCTGGGAGGTGTCACCCCTCCAGCAGGTCTGGGAACTCTCTGTGCCCCTGGGAGGCTGTGCTGCTGTGGGCCCCCCTCAGGGCTGGGTGAGGTGACAGAGGGGTGGCAGAGCTCAGCCCGGGGTGTTCCTGAGCAGGAATATCCCTGGGGATTTGGCAGGGAATGACTGGGCCCACGGTGAGGTGCTGCACCATCTCACAGCATCATGAAAGGGCAATAAAACCCCTCTCGGGATACAAAACAAGTCCTGGTGTTCTGACCAGGAGAGGGAATTGGGAGCTGGAAACACTTATCCCTGTCAGTGCCTCGGGATGAGCAGCAGGGAGCTCTGCCAGAGCCCCTGCCCTGGGCTGGGTTTGGCACCAACAGAGGAGGTCCTGAAGCTTTGTCCTGCCCAGCCCGGGCACTGGTGGCCCACGAGGCTCCTGGGAATGCAGGACTTCTGCCAGGATCCAGCCAGGCCTCTGGGCTTGGCATGGGAGGAGTGAGGGAGGGCGGTCTGTGGGAGGATGAGGGTTTAGATCATGGAAGAGCTCACTGTAGAACCAGAGAAAAATCTGTGAGAGAAAAGTTCATCTTCACAGGGAGACAGTCAGGCTTTGGGAAACAGGGGGCTGTGGGGAAGGGTCTGTCCACCTGCAGGGAAAATTAGATGAGGATTTGGGGCTCAGTCTGGTTTTCCTCAGCCTGAAGGGGCAGTGATAGGAGAACATGGAGCGGGTGTAGCACAGGCACTAACTGTCCCTGTACTGCTGCCCTGAGCCTCCCCTGCTGCTCCTCATCCCTGTCCTTCCCCTCTCCATCACTCCACCACACCTCTGTGCTTCCCTCTCCACCTGAGCTCAGGTAAGTGCCAATGATCCCCTGGGAAGTCTCTCCATTGCCACCAGGCGCTGGTGGCATCACATCCCAGCCAGGCACACACAGCCCCTTTCAGGCCACTCAGCTGTGAGCTGGGACACGAAACTCTCTGGTGTGGGGCTCATCCTCCTGACCTGGCCCAGGAAACCGGCTGGGATCCTGCTATCCTTTCACAGGAGCCTGAGCAGGAGGTGATGGAGACATCTGTTCCCTGGAGCCTGGCACAGGGAGGATGGATTTTAGCTCCCTGCTGACTGACAGCTGCCGGCTGTGCTGGCCAGAGGGCTGGGGCTGCTTCCTCAGGGAGCCTCCCTCCTTCTCCCAGCCCTTAGTGCTGAACCCCAGCCCTTTCCCTTCCCTCCATTCCTTCCTTCCAGCACGCTCCTGGTGCAGCACCTGGAACGAGGCTGCTGTACCCTTGGGCAAGGCAGGAATACGGAAATGTCAGTGTTATTTGCAAGGCAATAATGTTTGGAGCCACTGAGGTCACTCGGCATTAACCTGCTGATGACACTGTTTAATCTTCCCAAGAGGTTGGAATCAAAGGGAAAACACAGCAAGCTCATTCCCAGGAGTGTGTCCTGCACTCGGGGTTTACAATCGGAGGAATGCGGGCTGTGTTTGGACTTGGCTGGGTTAGGAAAGGCCTTTGCAGAGGTTTGTTTATTCAGAGGTTAATGCAGCAACTGGGAGGGAGCTGCCAGCCAGGGCAGGGGACAGCAGCTCCTGTGCTGGCCCTGCTGCTTTACCTGGCACAGCGCTGGTTCAGGTGAGCACCCGGAAGGGCAGGTGAGGGCTTTTTGCTGGTTGCTGGGACATCTTGCCCTGAATAAACAGCTGGAAGGGCCTGGAGTGTTCTCCTGTATCGCTCTCTATGTTCACTCCTGAAAAATCCAGGCGTGGTCCTTGTCCTTTAAAGTCACCTTTGCCGTGGTCCTGACCAGAGGGGGTGAAGCTGAGGTGGTTTCAGGGCTCTTCACTCCACACTTCCTCCTCTGGGATCCCCCTATGCTGGCTCTCGTCTTTCTGAAATGGCAATTTTTGTTCGGCTCTGTCAGGATATATTTGGAACTCTTTTTCCAGTTCCACATCTTTTGTGTTCTCTAGACCCAGGCTCAAGCACAAAAGGCTTTGACCGTCTCAGAGTTATCTAGAAAGGTTTGAAGGCATTTGAAAGCACCCCTCAAGCTCCTCAAGAAACTGCTCTGGCAATTTTTAGGACTTTTTTGCTAATTGTTTGTCAGCGAGACAATTTCTCAGTGATGCTGTCACTGACAGCGGGCACAGGGGGGACAAGTCCTAGAGCCAAGTCACAAAGTCACTGTAGAAACAGCTGTCATGGATTTAGATGTTTCCATCCACTGCTGAGCTGGGATTACAGCTGGGAATTCTCTCCATCAGCTTCAGGGCAACGTTAGCAAGGTCTGTGTATGGGTTAGCAAGGAGCATTTACGGAGCATAATCAGGGATTCCCAGAAAGGTTTGGGTTGGAAGAGACCTTAAATCCCATCCAGTCCCACCACCTGCCATGGGCAGGGACACCTTCCACTGCCCCAGGCTGCTCCAAGCACTGTGCAACCTGGCCTTGGACACTTCCAGGAATGGGGGGTCCACAACTTGTCCTTGAAGGAAGATGAAAACCAAACACAGGACACATCCAGTTCTATGCCCAGAGCTGGGAAGATCCAAGCTGTGGTCACAGTCCTGCTGCAGAGGCCAAGGCCCCTCCTCTCCATTCCCAGGCTACCAGTTCCTGTTGTCCTTCCAATTTGCTTCTCTTCCCTCAGAAGCTGTCGAGGCATCAAACTCCTGTCCGGGAGTTTTTTGCAGAGGGGCACCGAGTTCCTCCTGTATCTGACCTGAACAACCATGGCCATGGCAGGAGGCAAATTGTCTTTCCTCTGTCCCTTTCCATATAATGCGGCAAAGAAAAGCTTAGAAATTACTGTAGAGGCAAGAAAATCCTTCAGCATGACTCTGTGCCTGCAAATTCAGGCTCAATTCCCCATCTCCCAAAGGAATCTGTGCCAAGAGCAATCTGATGTGGGGCATGACCTTTGCCAGCGCTTCCGACGCCCTTTGTTGGTCACCTCCATAAGCTCCCGCCTGGTCTTCAATTCACAAAGGGAAAGGATCTGATCCCATCCTTCATAAACACCAGGAGGATTCCACTCACTGATGCGATTCCAAGGGAGCCCGAGCAGGGAGAGGGACTCTGTGAGACAAAGCTCTTGGTTAAACAACATCGATGGCTCAAATATTTGCCAACACTTGCGAACACAAATATTTACGCCGGCAGCAGGAGCGAGGCAGATTTTTCCTTCCAGATGTATTAAATGTTTCCTTGAGTGTGCAGAACTGGGAAAGGGCTCTTCCATCACTCGCCGGCTCATTTTCCAGGCCACTGGATGTGCTCACTTATTTGGCAAATCTTGCTGTTAACGGGTTTTTCTCAGCTGATTTTCCAGACTTTCCTGCTTTTCTTGACAATCCTGGGCAGGGAGGGAGAACAAATGTATTTTTTTAACTCCAGCAACCCAACCATTGTCACCCACTGCCAACTCTCACTGCCAAAGGGGATGATTTGGGGTCCTCCCTTGGGACCTCGATGTCCTTGTGGGAAGGGAGGATGTTGAGCAGGGTCAAACATCCAAGAAGTGCAGGACTTTGTAAGGACACCAAGGCTGATGCGTGCTGGATGCAGCCCATTCCTTGGCACATTCCAGAGGCTGGAGTGACACCTGAACTGGGGAAGTGGCTGCTGCCCAGTGTGTGCCAACTAAACTGCCCCATTTCCAGAGGAATGCTGAGCCTGGATAAATTACAGTCTTTTGCAGCTGCCTTCCCAGGTGGAGAAGGACCAGCAGTGCTCCTGCTGCTCCTGTCATTGCTCAGTGGTCCCAGGAATGCCTCTGATGCCAGGATGCTGCAGGAGAGAGCTCTGATCTTGCTCAGACATCCACATTCCGCTTATATCCCAGGATATTGTGCTTACAGTAAAAGGGAGGTTTGTTCCCAGCCCCAAACACTGGAAAGGAAAAAGGGGAAGCGGCAGTTCCTTCCCGGGGAACTGTGGTGGATTCAGCAGCAGCAAGAAAACTTCAGATCCAAGGGGATGAAGGGAAGCACTGGACAGCCAAACTTCAGTCCAGGAGCAGGCATTTGCATTTCAAGGATGTGTTGCAGGTCCATTGGAACAGAAATGTCAGTTTAAGGCCTGGTGTGGTGCAATTCCACGGATAATTATGAAGAGGGAATATTTTGAATGAATAAAACTCTGAATCCCTTTCCAAGCTGTTTGGCTCCTATAAAGTGAAGAAAAGCTCACACATGGTTTTGGTGTGGGTAATAGGGGGCAGATGAGGTTGGCCTTCCTCTGCCAAGGCAAAATGAATCCAAATGGAGCCTCCAGGGATGAAGTTGTTGGTATCCTGCCTCTAGAATCAATGGACCCAGAAATTCTCTGAAAAAGGGTACTTTAACACACAGGCAGTGGGAAAAATCCTGTATGAAACTGGGTGGAAAAGTGGGAGACATTGGACAGGAGCTTTGTTTTCTGCAGGTCTCTCTCACTGTCCCAGCAAAATCTCCGGTGGGCAGACTGGGAAGGGGCTGCAGGATGGCAGGAGACACAGAAACACATTTCAGGGACACAGCCAAGCCAGAAAATGGGAAGGGGCTGCTCTGGCCCAGGGAAAGGTGAACAGAACTCCATGGATGCTGAAGATCAGATGTGGGGAGGGTGTGGCGAGGGACAGGAATGCGGGGACAGCTGGGAGAAGCTTCCCTAACATCTTCCCACTCCTTGGCTGGCTCCGTCTGGCACTCCCAGCCCTTTGCTTAACAACATAATCCATCTTGGCACTCGGATTCACACCTCCGGATCTGCAGGGGAAAGCACAGCCCTGACCTGCACTTCCAGCAGGGATCATCCCAGGACTCCTGTGCCTCACAGGGTGACAGGAGCAGGGTACTCCCTCCTGTCCTGCTTTTCCACACCCTGCAATTAATTAACCCTTGCTGTGCCTGACTGAGAACCAGGAGAGAAATAAAGCAGGGAACAGATGATCCTGGGGTAAATCACTGGGACAACTCTCTGGTTCACTGCCTGGGAAAGGCGAGGGAGGAACGGACACACGGCGCTGGCCTTTGGACTGTGACGCTCTCTGGAACCACACCGGCAGGGTTCATGCGGTCACAGAGCCATGGAATCTCCTGAGCTGCAAGGGACCCACAGCATCATCAGTCCAACTCCTGACTCTGCACAGACACCCCAACAATCCCACCCTGTGCATCCCTGGGAGTGCTGTCCAAGTGCTCCTGGAGCTCTGGCAGCCTTGGGGCTGTGACCATTCCCTGGGGAGCCTGGGCAGTGCCCAGCACCCTCTGGGGGAAGAACCTTTTCCTAAAATCCAGCCTGACCCTCCCCTGACACAGCTCCAGGCATTCCTTTTTGTCCACCCCGCAGTACTTCAGGAGCATCTACCCTTGTACTCGGCCATGGCGAGTGTTCTTAGGGTGTGGATGATCCTCCTCCTGCTCCATGGATAAACCCGGGCTGTGTTTCCTGGGGAGCGGCCCCTCTCCAACCCCGGGGAGGAAATTAGGGTCTCTGGACTCTGTTCCTTCCTCACTTGGCAACAAAAAGTGGAGATGCTGGGAGGAAACAATCCAGAGAAATGTTTCACATCAATGAGACACACTCCAAAGTATTTTTGGCAATGTGGTGTGGGAATTTGGCTTGGAGAGTTGCTC
Organism: Falcunculus frontatus; assembly: GCA_013398115.1. NCBI lineage: Eukaryota > Metazoa > Chordata > Aves > Passeriformes > Falcunculus > Falcunculus frontatus. The sequence goes on from VZRV01007516.1 coordinate 1,242,213, forward strand.
GGAAGCTTGAGACTCCCATAGATAGAGCAAAAAGTGGCACCTCCATCTCTCGTGTCTGGAATGTTTTGGGTCCTTAAATGAGGGAATCATAAGAGGCTGATAATGGAACTAATGGTGGTCTGAGTGATTTTCTTTAGGGAAGAATCCTTCTGAGTCCCTAACAATGGTGAATACTGGGAGCCGTGGATGTTGTCCATGGGTTTGTTGGCGTAGCAGCAGTTTTCCTGTGCTTCCTGGAAAGCCGTGGCTGTTTCACACCCAGAAGGGCTCCAGCAATCCATGTGCTATCCTGGTTTCTTGAAGTGTCTGAGGAGACGGCTCTCGCCGTGCCTGGTGCTGCCTCTGGAGCACTGGGAGCAGCAACTTCCAGCATCCTCTGGGGACTGGGATTCCGAAGGAAGACAACAGCCAAGAGGAGCCAAGCTCAGGCCTTGCAGCACAACTTCAGGGTCCATAAATGAACATCTCTATTGTTTGCTTCTGGATTTTGGAACTCAAGCGTATGGATCTTGCTCCTTTCCTGACCCGGAGCAGTGATAAAGAAAGGATTATTCCCGCCAAAAGTGTCAGGCCTTGTGGGTCTTATTTAATGTAGGAAAAGGGAATAAACCCAATATCCAGTTCCCTGTCTTTAGTTCAAGATACACCTTCAGCTCTGAAAACTCGGGAATCTCTGGCAGGATTCCTTTTTTTTTGCTACAAAAACAAACAAGAAATGCTGTTTGCTGTCCAAAAAGCCTGAGCTGTTCATTTCTTCCCTCTCTTTGTTTTTCCCTCTTACTTTTTTTTATTCTGGGGCTGGTTTGGAGCAGCTCAGTGAGGAGGACACGCTGGATAAACACGGCACCAGCAGGGTGTTTGGAATGCTCCATGCTCCAGACCTGCTCCCTATGGAGAGGAGGAGGCTGGAGGGGTGGAGGAATCCGGGTCATGGAGCAGAGGGCAGGGAGAAGACAGCTCCTCTGTTCTCCTGGTGTGTCCAAAGTTTCCCAGCTGAGGAGAGCAACTGGGATGTGCTGGGCCTTTTATTTCGTGTTCCCAACTTCTCCTTTCATCCCATGTGTCAAACAGCTTGGAAGCTTTGATTCTGGAGGCCAAGGAATTTGAACTGCAGGCCCAAATCCCTCAAGCATCTTTTGAGATATAAAATCCTGAAAGAAAGTTCAGGGGTGCCTTGAGCTGGTGCCCTGGGGCTGCAAGTCAGGAGAGCCTGGGGGGTGGGATGGTCCTCAGCCATTCCTGAATGGATAAGTTAAGGAGTGGGGAGTCTTCCCTGGGAATGCAGGCATCATTTCAGTCTGAACTCACACAAAGTGCTTGGATTCTGGAAGGTGCTTGGCCACAGAGGGAAAAGCTTCCTAGGAAAGGATAAGAATCCAGCAGGAATACCTGTGGATGGCCCTGCTGTGGGGATTGGGGTGGGATCAAGCCAGAGGGTGAGGCAGTCCCTGGAGTTTGCCTTGGGAACCGTGTCTGCCTATCCAGGACCCTCTGCCGAGTCACACTGTGCCTCCAGTAAATCCATACCCAGAGCTATGGGACTCCCAGTAACATCCTACTGGGAGCTTTTCATAGAATCCCACAATCCCAGACTGGTTTGGGTCGGGTGGGACCTTAAAGCCCCTCTCATTCCAGCCCCTTCTCATGGACAGGGACACCCCCACAAGAGCAGGGTGTCCTGTCAGTGCAGAAATGGGATATCCCTTCTCCGTGCAGGGATGTCCTTCTCTAACAGGGAAACTGAGGCACAGGAAAGGTGGGATTTGTCAGGAACAGCCGCCCTGCTTCCCAGCCATTCCACCTTTGCCCTGGGAGTTTGGCCAGTCTGGGGAAAACTTGGCCTGGCAACGGGCAGCGAATGCGCTGCTGAGGATTTCAGACATTCCCGTTCCTGGTGAGATGGAAGAGCATCGAGGATCAGCCCTCTCCAGGGATGGATGCAGCATTCCAGATTCCTGCTGCTGGCCGGGATGGAGTGGGAATGCTGGGAAATGCAGTCTCCATGGCCATGGCTCCGCACTGCAGAGCACCAAGTCTGTCCAAGCTTTAGATCCTGCCTTGGTTTCCCAGTATGCAGCTTCTGCCAGGGAATGACGGTCCCAGTGCGAGCCCACGAAATCCAGGGGAGCCTCTGTGCTGACGTCAATGAGCTGGAGCCGCTCCCGTGCCCGGGGCCCTCCTGCTGCAGGGAATGAGCAGCAACCCTTCCCTGTGTACTGGAGGGGCTGGGCTGCATCAGCCCTCGTCTGTAACCACGGCTCAGCCGGGCTTTTACTGCCACGCTCATGGCTGGAAGTGTTTAAAAGGAGGGAGGGGAGAGCTTCGGCTGTGCCCTCTCTGCCCAAGGATGGCATCGTGTCCCAGCCTGATCCCAGGGAGGTCTGGGCACTGCCTGGAGCAGAGCTGAGCTGCCCCTCTTCAGAAGTCCTTCCTTTTTCCCCAGGGATCCATGGTGGTGATGCATCCAGGGAGAAGTGGGTTAAACCCCCCAGTCCTTTCCCCCCTGGAGCAGAAGGCACTGATGGGACCCAGAGAGGGCTGTGGGATGCACTTCATGGAATCATGGAATTCCTGAGCTGGAAGGAACTCACAGCATCATCCAGCCCAGCTCCTGCACAGACACCCCAGCAATCCCACCCTGTGCATCCCTGGCAGCGGTGTCCAAATGCTCCTGGAGCTTTGGCAGCCTCAGGGCCGTGCCCACTCCCTGTGGAGCCCGGGCAGTGCCTGACACCCTCTGGGGAAAGAACCTTTCCCTAAAATCCAACCTACCCCTCCCCTGGCACAGCTGCAGCTGTTCCCCAGGTCCTGTCCCTGGTCACACAGAGCAGATTGGAGCTGCCACTCAGGAGGAGGTCCAGCCCTCAGTGAGGTGTCCCCTCTTCCGCAGAGTCACCACAAAGCCAGGGAGGGTTTTTGTGCACATTTCAGTCTCCTCCAAGAGCTGGAAGATTGGCAGCATTTTGGGTCTGGCACTGTGGGTGGTGCCAGCCTTTCCCAAAGAGCAAGCCCTTGGGAAGCAGCCTTTGAAGAGGACAAGAGGCTGCCCAGCAGCTGCTCCCTGAGGCCTCTCTGTGTGTCTGGCTGTGGCTCCAGGGCCCTGCTGAGCCTCAAACTGGATGAGACCCTGGGGCTGCTGCCTTCTGCAGGGACTTTCCTTTCCTCTCCCCCTCTTTGTGCTCTCTGTGCCACCCTCCACACCCAGACATGACCCTGCCAAGGCACACGGAGCTCAGATCCACAGCTGTGCTCGTGGCTGGCACAGGACAAGCCCTGTGCACACAGGAGCTGCTCCAGGTGTGATGACAGCAGGAGCCAGGTGCTAAAAACATGACCCAGCAGTGCCTGCTCTTGGCACTTCCCTTTGGAACAATCACAGGGATGTTGTTGGTGTTCCTTTTCTCAGGGCCGTGGTGCCTCCTCCCCTCGCGCTGATGGATGGATTCAGGAGGTGGCTGCCCCTTTGGATAGTGGCAGTGGCCAGGAAAAGGCAGAGGGCAGCTGTCCCAGCCCTGGCATGCCAAGTGTTATCCAATAATCCCTCACTGCACTCCTGCTTCCCTCTGCTCTCAACATTTGCTTTTCTCCCTTGAACCAAGTGCTACCTTGTGGCCAGCAATGGATTTTTAGTTAACCCTGCCAGCACCTGAGAGGCAAATGCCATCGAGGGAGGAGTGGGACCTCACTTGGTCTGTGAGGCAAAGGCAGGAGTGCTTGGAAGAATCAGGAACAGCATTTTTAAACCTCCCTCTGGTGTGAGTGTGTAGGAAACAAGAGTGTGCACAGACGTGTGTGTGTGTGTGTGTGTGTGTGTGTGCACAGAGCAGGGAGGGGCAGCTTGGTACAAAAGGCAAAGGTGTAGAATTTGAGGGTTGCCATGGCTACAGGTCAGATGCCTTTGTTCTCGCATCCTGGTGCAGCTTAGGGAGATGAGATGCGCCAGCCTCGGAGCACGAGCAGGCGAGGATGCAGGCGAGGATGGGGTTTTAATTGTTTTTTAGATGTGCAGGCAAATATCTGTACACTTATTTTATCCGGGGTTGGAAGAAAAGGCAGCAAACGAAGGCAATCTCCAGATGCAGATGGGATTGAAGTCACAGCGAGTCTGGGAAGCTGAGTGGCATCAAGGGAAATGTCCCTGTGGTATTTTCAGTCACAGACAGCCCCTCTGTGGAGCGACAAAGCCACTTGTGTGCGGTGGCTCTGTGCTGACACGGAGCCCGATGTCCTCCTGCCCAGCCCTGGCTGGGAGTGGGCACCGTGCACGGGTGGGAGGCCACATCTGTGCTGCTGCCTTTGGTTTTCCCTTTGAAATCTCCTGTCCAGCTCTCTGTGGTCCCAGCCTATTTGATTCAGAGCTGGACAGGAGATTTCAAACCAGGATCCATATGGGGCCCGTCAGTTGCAACTGGATTCATTTTAAAGTCCTTGTTAAGTCCAACAAAAAGCCAAAGATTAGAGCTGATATGTTGGCTTTCATCCAGATGCTGATCCTTGAAAGGCTGCCTTGAGACCGCCAGGCGACTCTCTCATTCCCCCTTTTCTTCTTGCTCTTCTTCTTCCCTTCTAATTGCTTCCCAAATTTGGGTTTATTGCCATGGGTTAGAAGCCAGGTAATCAGAACCAGGAATGTTTTTCTCTCCCCCATCTCTTTCTGGTACCCATCAGATTCCGGTTCTTTGTTGGTTCAGAAAGGCCACATTAATTCCTTGACCACCAACGTCAAAGGCTTGGCAGGGCTGGAGCCCTTCGGGATAACGCTCCAAGCCAGCCCTCAGCATTGCTGGCAGCCAGAGAACCACGGCGAGAAGAAAAGCAACATAGTCCTTGTCTGTCAGGAATGTTCTGTCCTCTTCCCTCAATCCAGGGCTGCAGCTTCCCCTTCCTTTGTCCCTGAGGTGCATGTCACTGGTCATGCCACAGCAGATGGGGACATCTGTGAGGGGAAGGGCTGGAACTGAGTGCTGGGCTCCACCTGGAACACGGAGCTTAGGTCACGCCCTGGTGATCTGGACAAGGACAGCGGGAATTCCCATGGTCATTCCCATCGTCCCTGGCAGCCCAGCTGCACTCCACTGCTGGAGGGCTCTCCTCCAAGCCCAGCTCCTCCCTGCTTTGTACATCCCAGCATGGAGTTGTCTCTCCGGGAACAGATAGCTCTTGACAGCCGGGATCGTGAGGGAAGCAGGAGAGGCCAGGGAAGAGAGCAGAGCTCTGTCAAGGGCTGAGTGCAATCAGGGAAGGAGTGGGGAGCGGGTAAGAGGAAAGGGAAGGGATATTGGTGCTACCTGGTGCCAGAAAGCAGGAGATGGAGCAGAAGCAGAGCTGGGAGGGAGCTGGGGACACGTTAAGTTCCAGGGACTCTCAGTGGGGACACCCAGGCAGAGGCTCCTGCTTTGTTCCTCAGTTGAGCATCGTTGGGAACAGCCCGTGTGGAGCCTGTGTCATCCTTGCTGGTCAGTGTTCCCTGTGAAGGGACAGACTTGGAGCTCTGCAGGAGGGGCGCTGAGCTGCTGGAAGCATGAGGAGGGCAGGAAAGGGAGAGAGCCTGCAGGGCTTAGAGCTGTTGGAGAGGGATCCTAAAACTGGAAGCAGAGGAGGGATTCAGGCTGGGTTGGGGATGCTGCAGCAGAGTGAGCATCACACCCTGGGCACCTCAGAAGGGGGAAAACAGGTGCCTCCAAGCTGGATACAGCCCTGCAAGGTGAAGCCCAGCCAGGCTGGCCCAGGGAATTGCTCCTGCCTCTGGCATAGGAAAGGCCATCCTCATTGCACTGCGGCAGCAGCACCCACGGGATGTGTTGGAAGCATTTGGAACAGCACCCCTGGGATGTGTTGGAAGTGTTTGGAACAGCACCCATGGGATGTGTTGGAAGCATTTGGAACAACACCCACGGGATGTGTTGGAAGTGTTTGGAACAGCACCTGCCAGGGCCTCAGTGCAGCCAGGGGCTTTAAACAGCCATCCCCTCTTGGAGTGTCCATACATTCATTTAAAGGATGTGCAGGCACAGAGAAAATAGGACCTAACACGTCCTGTTCGGGCAGTCCCAATGAGCCAGGAGGCCGAGAGATTCCCGATCTGTGCCGTGCCATGTCCTGCACACTCAGAACAGGCCCAGAGATGTGCATGGTGTGTGTGAGAGGCTCCTGCACCAGGAACAGCTTGAAAAGCCATTCGGGGAAGTATTTACAGGAGTTCAGGGTGGGAATGGGCCTCTTCTGCCTTTGGTTTCATGGCTGCTTTAACTCCGGGCTGTGTGTCCTGGGGGTCCCCCAGCACAGAGCAGTGACCATTTGGACAACAAGGACACTTGTCACAGGCTGGTGCCATGGGACACTGAGATCCAGCTGGAGCAGAGGGGGAGGTGGCACAGCCTGGGGACGTCCCAAGGTTGGATGGGGGTTGGAAGGCAGGTTGTTTCTGCACCTTGTTCTGCTCATCCCTGTCCTCTTGCCTCAGTCACAAACCAGACCCCAGGAAAAAGCCCGTCCAGTTTCCTGCTCCAGAAAAACCATGAAGGTTAAGGCTGGAAGATGTTTCTTATTTCTGCAAACCCCCTCTGGAGCATTTTCCTTTAAAAGTTGTAGTTTATCCATGAGGAAACTGCTGTTGGAAGTGGCCATTATCCACAGCACGTCCTGTTTCAACAAAAAGCCAAAGTTCACCTTTTTGGCAAGAGGGGGAAAACACAAAGTTGGAGTGTTTGGTCTGGAGCCTGTTGAACAGCTCGGCTCTGCTCAGGGCTGGCCCCCGGCATCCCTTTTCCTGCTCCAGGATAATGGGAGCTCAGAGCCTGTGCAGAGACAGGGAATCGGCACGCTGGGAAACCAGCGGGATGTGTGCGAACCGCCTTGGATAAAATCCACGCCAAGCACAGCCCAGGCCATAACACGACCAAGAACAGCAAAGCTCCGAAGTCTGAGGAATAACATTTCATTTCTCCCCATCCCCCCATTGCTCTTTCCACTCCTGCTCCTGCTGGGACACACCTGGGCTCCAGCCACCACATCCCAGGACCACAGAACCCGTGGTCTCACTGCAGCCCTAAACCAGGGCTCCGGCTTTGCCAAGGCCAGGCCTTGGCTTGCCCAGGTTATTTTAAGTTCAGCCTTTTCTCCTGGTTATGGGACTGTGACTTTACCAGGAGCTCCAGAACTGGCTCCGCTCATCCCAGCTCAGGGAAACACCCCTGAGCCTGGACCAAGGTTCTCTCATTCCCAACTCCCCCAGTCCTGAGATTAGGCAGAGACTCAAACAAATGAAGGCGGTTGCTGGAGAGGACAGGAAGCAATTACAGACCACCCTGGAAAGGCAGGACAGGCAGCAGCTTGTGTGGCTGCTGCTGTTTAAACAACAACCACCCCCAGGCCGGCAAGGGCAGGAACATCTCAGAGGAACAATGCTGGAGCGAGGTGCAAGGAGTCCAGAAAGGAGGATTAACACGGAATGCTCCGGCACAAGGGCCCTCCTCTCCTGCTGCGGGGTCAGGAGGGTCCCGCTGGCAGGAGGAGGACAAACAGGATGGGCTGGTGATTCCAAAGGGAGTCAGCAGCTCCTCGTACCCCGCCAGCGGGGGACCCACGCGGGTCAGGGGCAGGGTGGCCTGCAGGATGCCTTTTCCATCTGCAGGACCATTCTGCAGCAGGAGTTTTGTCTTTGCCATGGTGGGGGAAGCGGGGGGGAGGCATTTCCAAGCTGTTTTCTCCAGGATATCCCAGCTCCGCCTGACAGCTGGTTCCCATTGGGCTCCTGACCAAAGGCAGTCTCCAGCAAGGGTGGGAGTGGGCGGGAGGGGGGAAGGGACCTCTTAATGGTGAGGACGAAGAAGAGGAAGGATGAAAGGCCCTGAAGTGCGGAGGGTGGAACTGAAGCAGGAGGACACTCGGAGGGAGGGGCTGCAGAGGCTTTGAAGCTCCTCGCTATGGGGAGCCTCCTTTAAACCCTACACCAGATTGGAACAAGGTGGGGGAGGAGGCGCTGGCTCTCTTTTCCCTCTGAAATATTCCAAGAGGTTGGGACCCCTACTCGGGATGGGCTGTTTCTGTCCATTAAACATTTTAAATGCTTGTCCATCTCCCATGGCCTCCCGTCCCTCTGCTCCTTGTGGCAATGGGTTGGGGATGGGAGGTTCCCAAGGATGATGAAAGGATTTAGGGCACAGGGTAGAGGTGACAAGGGCTGGTGTCAGTCACAGCCTTGTGCCAGTGAGTGCTCAAGCGGAGAAGGAGGGAAAAGGGGCTGGTTATGCCCCAAAACACAGCATTGGATGGAGAGTTTTCCTCCTGTGTTGGGAATTTAAGCAGGGAGGTCAATGGGAGGATGGCTGGTGCTGCCTGACTTCCCCTCGCTGCCTGCCAGGAAGGAAAACAGCTGGGAAGGGAGTTTTGGGATCAGTGCCGCAGCTCCCTCGGTCCCTGCTCCAGAGGGGATGGAGGAGCTGCCTCAGGGAGGGGATGGAGGAGCTGCCTCAGGGAGGGGATGGAGGAATCAGCTGCCTCATGGAGAGCTCCTTCCCTCCCCCTGCTCCTCCATCCAGGCCCATCTTTTTTATCACAGAGTATCCTGAGTTGGAAGGGACTCACAAGGCTCGTCCAATCCAGCTCCTGATGTCCAACTCTCCTCATCTGTAAGGATGCTGGGAGGACATTTCCTCTTCCTTCCCCAACCAAACCTCTCCCTGGAACATTGGACTACAGCAGGTTATTAAATCACATCCAACTGAATTCAGAGCATCGCAGAAGATAAAGGCAGCCAAAAAATCAAGGTACAGGGAGACAAAAGGGTTGTCCAGCAGAGCCTGCCTTGGGAGAGGTCTGCAGCATGGATGAGATTATCCCACCGGAGCTGAGCTACCTCGTCCTCACCTCACAGGGAATATGCTCCAAAGAAATGGATGGAATCTAAACAAGCCTTGCTATTCCCATTGGAATGAGCAGACCCAGATGAACCCTGTGGATGAACCTGGCAGCTCTGTGAGTGTTCAGAGCTGTGCTGGGAGCTGGAGCTGGAGCAGGGCACCCTCATTCCTCGTCCCTCCTTGACTGTAAATATCCAGAGGAAAAAATACCCGGTGGCTGCATTGTTCCTCCCAAGGTTGGCAGGAAATCAGTGGGAAGAGGCACGAGGAGACACGGCACAAACAACGGGAGGAGAAAGTTCACAATAACCCTGGGCTGGTGTGTGGAGGCTGTTCCTGACAGGAGGGTTGGAGGTTCAGGGTGGTGCTTTGGGCAGTTCCTGTGGGTGTCCCAGGTGTCCCTGTGCCCCTGCACTGAGTGTGCAGGAATTCCCAGTGATCCAGAGCTTCCCAAGCTGCCCCATGCAGCAGGAACCTGGAGCTGCAGGGCACTCAGAGGTGTTTTTAGCTGGTCCTTCCCCTCATCATCCACAGCTGACGCAGGTGAAAATGCAGCTCTGGCAGGGCATGGTCCTGGCTCCTGGCACCTCCCAAATTTGGGGCCCATCATTCCATGGCAGTTAAGTGAAAGCAGTGGGAGCAAGGAGGGAAGGGCGGTATTCCCAGTTCCCATGCCTTTTCTCTCCCTGCCTTCCCTTCACCTGTTTCATGGCAGAGCTGGACTCACCCTTTTCCATGTGCCGCTCCTGGGGAGAAGCATCCTGCTCCAGCTGTTTGCTCCAGAACAGGCAGGAGGAGTGGGACAGTGATGGTTCTGATGGATGCCTTCCCTTTCTCCATCCCTAAACAGCAGCATGAGATGGAGGGATGGAGGGATGGAGGGATGGATGGATGGATGGATGGATGGATGGATGGATGTATGGATGGATGGATGGATGGACAGACAACATGTGCTTCCAGCACTAAGCCCCAGCCATCCAGGACCCTTCTCCTGGACATTGTCCCAGCGTTTTCCCACAGGAAAAAGGGCAGAACTGGTTTTGGCTTTGTGAGTCCTCAGAAACAGAGTTTAAATAAATTAAACTCAAATGAATAAAAGCATTTTGGAAAGAAATCATCCTTAAGTTGCTCCAATGGGCCCAGAGGGAGCAGAGGTCACTGGCACCTGGATACCTGTCCAGGAATCTGGGGGAGAGGAGGGTGAGCATGGGCAGGGCAGAGCAGCAGGAGGTTCTGGAGAGGTTTGGATCCCCCCTCTCCTCTTCCCACCCCCCCATTTCGGTTTGGTTTTGTAGTGAGACCTGCAGGTGGCTGTGCCCTGCGACCAATCGGGAAATGTAACTCGATTTTAAGTTAATTAAAACTGCCCTCTGTGTGTTAATCTTCTTGTCAGGTTTTAATTAAGTGCCGATAAAGACTCAGCATGGAGGGGGGTTCCTGCTCCCATCTCCTGCGACCCAGGGAGCCTGGAGGAGCTGTTGGAGTCATGTCAGGGTGACCCCAGGTCCCAGCTGGTGCTGTCACCCTCCCAAAAAAGGGTGGAATTTGACCATTTTCTTCCCTTTCTCCCTCAGTCCCCAGCAGATTCCCAGCTCTCCTCCCAGGATGGGTCATGCTCCCGGCAATGGCTGATTTACTGCTCGTGAGCCAGAAAATTCCGGATAAATGTCAGCTCAGGGTAATCACCATTCCTTGCTGCATGGCCAGACTGGGTCGGGAACATCAGGAGTGGGACTGGGGCCGTCCATGAATTCCTCTATCCCTGTGGATGTGTCCTCTCTTTCTGCAGGAAGTTGGGGTAGGAGAAGCCACACAGAAGGACTCTCAAGATGCTCAGGGCAGTGAAATCCCAGAATCCCAGAATCAGTGAGGTTGGAAAAGCCCTCCAAGGTCATTCAGTTCAGCCTGTGCCCGATGCCCACCTTGTCCCCAGCCCAGAGCACTGAGTGCCATGTCCAGGCATTCCTTGGACACCTCCAGAGATGAGGACTCCACCACCTCCCTGGGCAGCCCCTTCCAATGCCTGACCACGACTTCCATGGAGAAAATCCACACTTCCCAACACCCAGCAGGTTCCTGAAGTGAAGGATCTTTACTCTCCTCGTTATTTCAGGAGAACAGGTTGGATCTCAGGGTTTCCCCCCACACAGGTGCCTCTCCCACCCCCTTTTCCCGTGGCATTTTGCAGCCATTATCCCGACCATTGACCACCGGTTGATACATTTTGCCAAATAATCCCTTGCTATAAATTCCTGTAGGTATTTCCGCGGTGGCATTGACATTTCCCTCTGGAATGACAAAGAAAGGATCTTTTCCCACTAAAAGCCTTTCCATTCCACCTCTGCTGAGCCCATTTTTGGCTGTTTTTTAGGCAGCAGATTTCCCATTCCATGCTTGAGTCCCACATAAGCCCTTCTTTGTATTTTTAAGGTCCCCAGCCAAAATTAAGACATTTCCCATTTTAACTTCCAGCACCTTGTAATGCCTTTAAACCATTACAGATATTCCTCGGAATATCTCAGGGCCAGCCCTAGAGCACAAATGGAATTAAAAGTCGCTCGTGCAGAGCCCGAGCCAGGAATTGCTGGGTCAGAGTGTTCCTTGTCCCTCAGGTTTTAGGGATCAGCACAGCTCCAGCACCTGCATTTAGGATCAGGGAGTTATGGAGTGACATTGCTTTTAAAATGACTTGTGACTGTTCCCAACTCGGGGTGTCCCTGCTGGGGATTCCTGCGCCTGCTCCCCAGGATTAGGCAGGGGGGATTTCTGGAATTGTCTTTCCATTGTGCTCCAGTTCCAGCTTCCAGTGTCCGACTTTCCCAGTCCCGAGCAGGACTTGTCATTCTCCCAGAGTTTGTTTTGGAGCTAATGGATTTCGGAAGGTTCCCATCAATCTGTCCTGCTCCTCAGCACTCCTGGGACTGCTCTTGGCTCCGCCGGCCAGCACAGCTCTGAGAGGTGGTTTCTCCATCCCAGTCACCAAGATTTATTTCGTACAGGCATTTTCATATGCTGGGGAAAGAAAAGGAGGAAAAGGCACCTGGAATCAATTGTCAGCACAATGGAAGTTGGCATAGCCAGGCTGGGGAGCAAGGGGGGACAAGGGGTTATTCCCCACAAATTGCTGTGGGGACAAGCACAACTTGCAGGGACTTTGTGCCAAATCAGATGAATAGGGGAGACTGGAAAAAAAATTAAGGGAAAAAAAATCCCTGGAAAAGTCAAAACCTTTTGTCATAGTATCTTCTGCAGTGAATTTGTTTTTGTTTCGAAGGGACACTGAGAAATCTACCAGGGCTTGAGCGGAGATTTAAAGAGGCAACCGAAGCTCTCCTCAGGGCTGGATGTGGCGCTCAGGCTCATGGACACAAGTCCTTCCTCCGTTTTCCCTCTTGGCTGCAGGATCCCAGGATAAAGCCTGTGGTGGGGAGCCCATCCCTGGCTCTGTGATGGGGATGTGGCGGAGCTGCCCCACCACTGCTCCCTGCTCCCAATCCAGCCTTATCTCCCCGCCTCCTGCCCTTGCCCACTGTGTTTATTCCCACCATAAACTTCTCCAGGAATGACTCTGGCTCTCCTTGCATTTGTTTGGAAGGTCTGTCCCCACTCCTGGCTTATCTCTGGGCGCAGTGATAACAACAACCACCAACCCTCTTTGCTTACAGCACCGGTTCCTCTCAATGTTTCTGTAATCTAAACCAGCCTCTATCTCCTCTTCCTTCCTCTGGAGAAGCTCCTGGGCTGGGAATGCTGATGGCCAGGGCTGTGCCTGCACTTGGATTCATCTTCTGCAGCTCCCATGGAACCGATGGAAATATCTGACACTGAGTTTCTGGGAGATTCCCATCCAAATATAGTGGATGTGGCAGAAAGAATTCCCCATCCTTGGTTTGAGGTAACTTTTAACACCAGGAGTGGGGCCTGCCCTGGGAAGGAGGCACCAGGATCTTCCCAGTGTGGCACAGGGGCTGCATGTTCCCACCCCAGCAGCCTCCAGCCTTGGAAATCCAGGCAAGGCACAATCTGGGAGCAGAGTCTCCCTCCCACCCACTGGGAACCCTCCATCTTCCCCCTGGAACATCCCTGGAGCATCCCTGAAGCAGAGGGGCGGCATCAATCTCTGCTGTCTGTTACCAGGAACAGGACCCAGGGAACGGCTGGAGCTGTGCCAGGGGAGGGTCAGCCTGAAGATCAGGAAAGGATCTTCCCCCAGAGGGTGCTGGGCACTGCCCAGGCTCTCCAGGGAATGGGCACGGCCCCAAGGCTGCCAGAGCTCCAGGAGCGCTTGGACACCGCTCCCAGGGATGCACAGAGTGGGATTGTTGGGGTGTCTGTGCAGGAGTTGGACTGGATGATCCTTGTGAGTTCCTTCCAGCTCTGGAGACTCTGGGATTCCATGATTGTATGATCCCCTGCTCCTCTGCCTCCATCCCTGTCCAGCACTGCACCAACGGGGTCTTTGTGCTGCTTCCCATGGCCTCGGGGGGGTCTCCCTGGCTGTGTTTGTGCCAGGCAGACTTCCCGGGGAGTGGGGACACACGTGTGACAGGTGGATGGGGACACACATGTGGCTATGCTTGTGCCTGGCACTGGGACTGCCCCTGGTGCTGTCTTTCCTGCCAGGGTTCCATTCCCTGCCCGCCTGCTGCATTCCTGGGGGGTATTTTCCCCTTTTCCCTTCCCCCCCCCCCCAGAAGGGGGGGTCCCTCCTTAGCATGGGCACGAAGCACACGGTGCCACTTGGCTGTCACTTCATCCCCAGCAGGGACATGAGCGCTGGCAGGCACTGAAGGTCAGCAGAAGGACATCTCAATTATTCTGTGTCATCTGCGAGGAGCTCGGCGCTTGTCAGAGTCCCAGCGGAGAGCAGTGAAACAGTAACTTGGCTGCAGGAAAAAAGGGAGTGGGAAAAAACATCGGAGAGGAAAGAGGGGAAAAAAAAATCCGTCTGCACAGAAGCTCAGGTCAGCGGGATTGACAGCTGCTGGGAGATATCTCCATTCCCTGTGCCGAAAATAACACCTCCATGGGCTCCAGAGCTGCGTTCCCAATTAGAGATTGGGCACTGAACAGGGGGGAAAAAATTCTCCATGAAAATTTCAGAGGAGGGGGAGAAAATGGAAAACAGGCTTGGGAAGGAAGCCTGGCTCGCTGCTTCCAGGAAGCTGATTTCCTTGGGATTGTCCTGGGGGTTTTTGCTTCTCATGCCTCTTATCATCAGTGCCCCTTTGGAAGCCCTGGGAAACGGGAGGCAGCAGCTGGTGAAATAACTCTGGGCAAGAGGAGCAGGGGGAGCCAGGCCCTCACACTGGGATATTTTTACAGATATATTCCTATATATAGGACATGCATTCCTCTATATCCCAATATTTTCTACCAGACCTGGTCATGCCTTACCCTCTGAACCAGGGGTAGTTCCCGTCTCCCTCCCTTGTTCCCAGCCTGGGGATTCAAACCTGTCTCTTCCATGTCATTCATCGGTGCAAGAGGGATGGGAAAGTATTTCCAGAGAGAAAAGCCCCCAGAAGCTCCATGTCCTGGACCACCAGCAGCTGAGTGGGCTGACCTGGCTGGGAGCATCCAGATGTCTGGGAACCTCTCTGCAGGTGCTGCTGCTATAAATTAATTACTGAATTAATAACTGGCACTGGCCATGGTCAGCCAGGGGCCAGGGGGGCTGCCAGGAGCCTGGGGCAGGGGGAGAGGCTGTGCCAGAGCCAGCCTGGGAGGCACCAGCTGCAGAAATCCTGGGTGCTGCTCCATGCAGCTGTGGCTGGACTTTCACACGCGTTCTCAAAGTGAGGTCAGGCTTTCAAAACCCACTGAAACCCCCAAATCATGGAAAACCATGATGTCCCTGGAAGTTCTGGTGTGTGGGAGATGGATCCGTTCACATTCCAGGGAAGGCTCCTGCTGGCACTTCCCCTGGAGCTGGTGGCTCGTCCAGCCTGGGGCCAGTGCTGGCTGGGCGGTGCTGCCATGGAGCAGCCCTTGCTGCCAGCTCTTCCCTCTCCAGGCTCAGGACACACTTCCCATGACCCCCTTTTTGCTGGGAATGGGCCCTCAGAGGGGGAGGGGGTGGCTCAGGCTGGGATGAGTGGTGCTTTGGGGTGTCTGTGGGCCAGGGTTTGGGTGGGATGGGGAGGTCCTGGCAGCCAAATTCATCGGGGTTTTTCTCTGCTGCACTGCACCTGGCCCCACACGAATTTCCATCTGGGATTGCAGGAGGAGCTGGGAGCTGTCCTCTCCTTTGGATGGTGATGGAGAGAGGAATAAAGCCAAGGGCTCACCTGCTTTGGAAGAAGGCTCTGCTCCCTCTCCCCATCCCAGACCTGGTGTCAGGCTCACACATCGTAAAGTGTCCCTGCCGTGGCACTGCTGCCCTGGAACACGGAGCTGTTTTATGTGCCGAGAACCAGGAATGTCTGCACGGAGCCACAGCCACGGCGGGAGCAGCTGCAGGGATTTCACCTTTGGATCCTGGCAGTTTGTAGGAGCGAGGCAGGAGGCCGAGGAATTGCAAACACATTCAGCTCCAAGGTGCTGGCAGCCCCTGCCTGGCTCCAAGCTGGTTAAGTGCTCTTTTATTGGGCTTCCTTTTCCGAGGGGCTCAGGGCAGGAGGCCCTGAAGGGTCAGGTGACGTTCCCCAACCTGTCCCTTATCCCACTGGGATTTTCTGAACACTTTGGGATGGTGGGAAGGGAGTCACCACTGGTAGCTGGTGTCCCCTCAGTTCTGAACACAGACTGCCTGTGGCAAAGGAATGGCAACAAAGCCGAGGCTTCATCCTCTGATTTTTTCAGGATTGGGAAGAGCCACCTGCTTTCAGGGCTCTCAGGGTGCTGCCCCGGGGGAGATAGAGAAGAGCCGGCCTCGAGAACATGGAGCGGGAGAGCAGGGAATGGCAGGATGGCGAGACACAAGCACCTGGAAAGAATTAACACTTCCCCTCAGCAAGAGCTTGGAATGGGAAAGAACAAAGCAGGCAAGGGAAAACCAGGGCAGAACAAAATGGTGCTGATGGGAAAAGGCATTCCAGCTTCTCGGCAAGGGGGAAGGAATGGCTGAGCAGGGCTGCTGGGCTGGGGGGAGCTGCTCCCTGCAAGAGGCTCAGCCTGGCCCTCGCTGTCTCTTCACTTCTGCCTCTGGTTCTTTCCTCCTCTCTGTCCTTCATTCCATTCCCAGCTTTATCCCATCCCTCTTTCGTTCTCCATTCTCTCTGAATTTTTCCATACATCCTCCTCACACCCTCCTCCTTCTTTTCTTTAGAACAGTGTTTATTCCTGTACCCAAAGCCCATTCCCACTTTCCCAGCAGCCCGGTTGTCCTCTCTCCAGGACGGTACCTCAGTGCTGATCCTCACCCAGGAGGTGCAGGAAGGGAGATAAACAGAGTCTGATGTATTTAGGGAAATTGATAAATATTCTGGAAATTCCCACTAATTTGAATTTGATCCCTTTTTGGAAGGATATCCTGCCTGTGTCGTCCACTGGGATGAGGGCCTGTCCCCCCTGGGACATGAGGCTTCCCGAAGGTTTTGTTTGGAATAACTATTGCTGATCCTTCTGCCCGGCTGCTCTTCACACTCCACCCGCTCTGATCGTACCAATTACTCCAACAAAAGACAAAAATTTGCATTTCCAAGGGAGTTTCCCTCCTCCTCCCAGTGCGCTGTGCCCTCAGCAGGGATGTCCTTCACCCGATCGGGGTCAATGAGCCATGAGTGCGACTCATGTGACAGTCCCGATACACTTCCCAGAGGGATTTCTTTCCTAATGACGTTTAAACCGCTCATTACTCCTTGACTATGCCAGAGGTTTGGCTGAGTGTGACTCCAGCTCCGCTATTGCGCAGGATCCCTGGAGCAGGGGCTGGGAATCTGGACATGGGGAAGGGCTGCAGGTGAGGTGAAACCTCTCTGAGCCCCCCGAGACACTCAGCTGCAAAACCCACACCTCTGGGCAGCCGAGGAGAGTCTATTTTACCCTTTTTTTGGGCCATTTTCAGCTCATCTGTTAGGATTTTTTTGCCTTCCTTAAAGCAGGAATGAGATGAGTTCTCCAACGAGCTTCTGCTCCACATTTCCAACCAATTTTCTTGGCCTGACGGGTTGGGCGAGTTTGGTGAAGCATTCCAGCCTCTGAGTGTTCTCCCCAAAGCTGCGCTGGTGAGAGAAGGGATCTACAGAACTCCTCCACTCCGTCTCCCCGAAATTCCCAACTTCTTGAGTTTCTCCCAGCCCCGCTCCAGCCGCGCTCGGCCCTGAGGTAATGGGGCAGCAGTAAAACGTGAGGAGGTACAAATGAACTGCCGGGGATTAAAGCCCCAGCACAGCCTCCTGCGAGGCTGTAAAAGCATCCTGTTTGCAAACAGCTCTGGGGCTGCATCCCGCATTCCCGGGCATTTGCCTTCTCCTGGTTTTTCACTCACAGGGAGGAATTGCAGCTGGAGTAGCTCACCAGGTCCCGTTCTTCCATCCCCCCTGGGGTACGAGGAGCGCTGGCTCGTTCAGCCCCTTCCCAAGCATTTTGCCTTTCCCTACACTTTTCCAAGGCGTTTTTCTAAAACTACTTTCATTCCAGCTTGACTGTGTCTTTTCCTGAATGACTGGGAGATGTGTGCCAGGTGAGTTGTGCCCTTTGGGGATGAGTAAGATCCAACCTCACAGGCAAACAGGTCATGCCCAGGGCTCCTCTGAGCTCATTTGATGCCCTATGTGGCTCTCCTACTGCATCCAGCCTTTCCGAAAATTCAAGCCCTTTTCTTTGGAATACAGAGCTAAGCAACCCAAATGATCCTATGAATTTCCAACAGTCCCGTGTGAAGTTCGGAGTTTGGAGGGAGAGCTCATGTAGGATAATCTGTGCAGACAGCGGCTGAGCAGCTTTTGGCAGGAGAAGTGGGAAGTGGTTGGAACTGGGATGTACTGGGGCATTTGGGATCATTTACAGAGGTGTTTTTTCCGGGCCATGCAGCTTGGCACCGAAGCTTTTTTGGGAGAGCTGAGGCAGCTCATCCCAGCTATTGCACAGATCTGTGAAGATTAGTCTGGATAACTTTGAAAGATCTCCCTTCCCCTGGGATTTCTGGGATTCCTGTCTCTGCCTGGAGCAGAACAAAGGTTGCTCTCCCCTCACTTCTTGTCTGAGGTGGCAACAGGGATTGGCTCTTGGACATGTCCTCCCAAAGGAGAGCAAAGCAAAGGCTCCCAGCCTGGATCAGCTGAGCTGAGCTGAGCTGCAGAGCCAGCCCTGAGCCGGAGCAAGTGTTTTCCAAGCAGCTTGGAAAAACCAGAGGCTTGGTTCCCACCTGCCGTCAGCAAACCCTCCAGCTTGGATGGGATCCCTCCAGCTGCCCCTGTGCTGCCTCTGCACGCTGGGTGGGCAGAAGCCTTTTCCCAGAGAAAGCAGGAATGGGATGGGCAGAAAACCAGGGACAGTGGGAGATTATTCCACACACCCACTCATAGCTGAGCACCCGCCCCTCCCCGAGCTTGATGCCGTATCTGCTCTTGGCTTCCCTCTCCACCTGTTTAATCCATGTGGGATGATGGGAGCCGGCTCCACTGACATGGAATGTGGGAAGATGGGCTGTTCTCTCCCTGGAGAGCTGCACATGATGAGGTGCCCGTGCTCCTGCAGCCACCACAGTGATAAGGGAGTGTTGATACTTCCAGGACTCCCTCATTCTGAGGAAAATGGGGCTTTTCATTCCAGCCTGTTAAAGCGTTTTCCAGAGCTCTCACAAACATAACCTGCGAGTGCTGCCTGTATCCATCTACTTCCCATGAACCTCTGGAACTATCCCATCATCCTGGTGCCCACCTGTACTGAGGAGAGGTTTGTGAGGCAGGAATTCCCTGCATTAAAGCAGACATCGATCCCCTCTGAGGTGGCTGTTCTGCTCCAGCTGCTCTCAGCCCAAATTTCTCCGTCTCCTGCAGCTCCAGTTCCCTCTTCCTAGGCCCTTGGAGCACCACAGGATCGTGTGAGGGGTGGGCACTGCCCTGCAATGGCTTTCAAAGAGGAGGTACCAAAAAACCCCTTGGGGTGACTTTTTTTGGGTGTTGTGGGCCTCTTCTCCCTCACTTCACCTGTGCCTGGGGGAGCTGGTGACACAATCCCTTCCCACCCACCACCAGCATGGGGATAAGAGCCCTGCGACCTGGAATGTCACTTCCCAGGAGGAGGGGACACCAGGATCCCTCACAGAACCATGTGGGGACTCCAGAAGGGAGGCCGAGCTGCCCTGTGAGCGTGGGTTGAGATCAGGGGCTGCCAAGGTGGCTTGGGCATCACTGCACGTGGGGGAGATTGGCATTCCAGGAGCTCAGGGAATCCAGGGATGCTCTTGAAGGAGGAAGGCACCAGGAAGGTGGACTGAGGCTGGATGAGTCACATCCAGAAGCTCTGGAGGTGCTGAAGCCCATCCTGTGCCTTGCTGATGATGCTGCTTGGGAGCACAAGAGATTCCTGTGCAAAGTGAATTCCCAGGACACTGCTGCAGCTTCTCTCCAGAGGCATCGGGATTTATTCCAACCAGGACATACCTTTGGATTTCCTGGACTTTGTGGCTTGCATCAGGCGGAGACCACCAGTCTCCCACTCAGCTGTTCTGCATCCCATTCCCTCCCCATTCCTTGCTGGTAGAGCAAGACCCTCCCGCCTCTGCTTCTCTCAAGAGCTCCCATCCCAAGTGGAATTCTAGGGCTTCATGTGCTCATGGGCACATCCAGGGAGTGCTCCCACCCATCTGCTCAACTCCTTGGGAAAAGCCAATGCAGCCAAACAATGAGTGAGTACAAAAGCACATGTGGAGCCTTGGCAGGGAGCATTCCCTGACTCCCAGCATCCAGGCGGCCGCTCCGCGCTCCCATCCCTGCCTCTCCGGCTGTAATTAGTGCGGGCTGAGCTCTGGGAATGCGCTGGAACAGCAGTGATGAACAAAACAGCAGCTCCAGATGAGCCAGAGCATCTGAGGGGGTTTGGATAGAAAAGTGGGATGGTCTGTGCTCTCCGGCCGGGTCCGGGTGCCTGCTCTGGATAACGAGCACCTCGCTCCCGGGAGCTGCCGGCACCAATTCCCTGTGCAGGAGCACATTCCTGAAAGCGTCCCTGCTCCGAGTGGTATTCAGCTCATGCTCTGATGCTGGATCAGGGGTCTGGAAAGGCTCTGTCCTTGGGCTCTGTCCAAGGCTGTTCTCACATCCCTCCAGCGATGCTGCTCCTGCCTGGAGGAGCCGACCTGCTGGAGAGGTGACCCAGGGCTCCCGTTAAATTTTCCTCTGCTCGGTGTCCTCCAGGTGCCCCCAGCCAGAGCATTCCAGCCCTGCTCTGGTGGCTGGAGACCCATATTCCTTTCCTCCTTCCCCACCTCCCAGATCCGTGCAGACCATGGGTCTGTTGTCTGTCCAGTGGTAGCCAGGAGTTTGTTATGCTGGAATCATTTTGTTCCTTTTGATCTTTCTGGAGAAGGCAGAAAGTGCTGCGAGAATTCAGCCCAATGGCCTCCACCTGTCACGGCGCCTCAAGGATGAATGGAGGGGCCTCATCACTGTGTCCAGGTGATGGACAGAGGGTTCCTGTCACTGTGTCCAGGTGATGGACGGAGGGTCCCTGTCATGACTCGCCGGTGATGGACAGAGGCCTCATCCCGGCATCAGGTGATGGATGGAGGGACCGAGGGGGCTGGGAAGGGCTCTGCAGGCAGCATCCCATAGTGTCCCTTGGCCTGTCCCCCAGTGAGATCAGGGCACTGATAATGGCTTTGTTTAGAAGGAAGAGCAGGAAGGGACATGGAAGTCCAACACAACAGGAGCTGCCTCACCCAACGTCCCAAGGCCCTCGGCTGCCAAGAGTGGATGGAAATAAACCCTGCAGACAATGCAGAGCCCTATCTGGGAGCGGCAGGAGCCCGGCCAGGCCCCGGTGTCCCCGCAGGATCTGATAGGGCTCGGGGCTGGCGGGACGGGCGCTCCGGCCATTGTTTGGTGCTCTGGCTGCTGCTGTTGGCTTGGGATCCTCATGGAGAGAATCACAGGAAATCAGAGCAGATCGTATCTGACCTTCAACTGCAGCACAGCTCAGGGCTGTGCTTTTCTCCCTGTTGTCCTTGGTGGCTCTTTTTGGACACAGTTCTCTCCCAAAATAGCCGTGAATGCGACCACTGCCGGACCGTTCATGGTCAGTGTGGCCACATCCTCCCCCTGCAGAGGCTGAAACCACTCTGTTCGTAAAACACCAGCCTGGAACCTCCAGCAGAGCTGCTGCTCCTATGCCCAGACCCAGCAGGGATCCCTCAGGCTCAGGGGGGTCTGCAGGGTCTGTACCCCAGTGCCCAGGGCAGTGGCATTGGGTATCCTCCCCTCCCTGCAGCTACAGAAGCTGGGTTTTACTTCCAGCTTTTCCATGGAGCAGCTGCTTGGCTCCGGGTAAGGCAGGCTTTGGTTCTGAGGCAGGATAAGTCAGGATAAGTCCACAGAAGTCCACAGTGGCCTGGCTGAACTGTGCCATGGTGTGGGTGAGCAGGTTCATCCACTGCCTCCCGTTCCATATCCCAACAGCTTCCCTTCTCTCAAATATTGCCCCTAATTAATTTATCTGTACCGATGCTCCTGGTAATACCATTATTTGTAGTACCTCAGTGCATCCCCCGGGAAGGGCAGAAGTCTTAATTAACATCCGTGAAGCTGCCTGAGATCGTGCCTGGAAAATGTGAGCTAGAGCAACTCCCTGTCCTGCCAAGGTTGTTTTATTCTCTTTTCTTTTCCTTCTTTGCAGGCCCCTTCTTTTCCAGACAGCCCAGCCTGTGCCTGCCATTCCCACAGCCCAGCCTGTGCCACCCCGACATTCCAGCCTGTCCCTGCCATCCCGGAGCAGCCGTGGAGCTGCTGGAATGGCTGCTCGGGACACAGGGCAGAGCAGCAGGAGGGGAGGGGCGAGAGCAGTGCCCGAGGCGGGGGAGGGTCACCTGGGGAAGTGCCACACTCCGGTGGCTCTGGCACTATGTGGCACAGACAGACCCGGAGCTCCACGGATGTGTCACAGCTCTGCATCACAGAGATGCCTTGGGATCTTCTGCCAGGCGTGCAGTGACCTGGATCCTTCCTTTCTCTGTGCAGGAGCCTGTCTGGTGTCTGCCCTCGGGCTGAGCATCCCTGCAGGTTCTCCCCTTCTCCCTGGAGGACCCAGCCCTGGCTGTGACCCCTCCCTGGCACACTCCTGCCAGGACAGCCAAGGGACAACCACCCAGCGACCCTGGAGCAGTGGCAGGATGACCCAGTGTCTCCCTAGCTCCAGAGGCCCCTGGTCTGTTGCTGGTTGCTGCTGAATCCTTCCAGCCAAATCTCCAAGGTCTTGGCTGAGCCGAGCTCCAACACCAGCCAGATTTCTGATGCTTAGCAAAAATATTCATTAACGACTTAATCTGTGCACACACAGGGGAAGCTTTTAGGGAATTTGTTCGAGGGCTGTGAAAGAGGGATCTGGCCACTGCTTCCAGCTCTGCCTTGATCTGTGATCTCATGGATGAGGAATTTAGGAAAACGCTGCTCAGGGACATGGTCCAAAGCATCCCCTGTTCTCACACCGTGTGCACTTCCCTACCNCTGAGCATGTCCCTGTGCCAAACACTGCAGAATTGTCACCTCAGCCCCTCAGGACACAGGGAGGGGATGATGCTGCCCGGCTGCTGTGGGAGGGAAGGTCTGAGGGCTGTGATCTCGCTCACAGCCTGGCCCAGGATACCCGGTTCGGGATGGAAAAGCTTCACACCAGGCTGTGCAGCTCCTGTAAAGTCACAGGGGTGTCCCATCTTCTGTGACCCCTGGTGTGGCCCATCCTGCTCCTCAGTGTCCTGCCAGGGCCACCAGGCCAACGAACCCCAAGTTTCAGCAGGGACCAGGAGAAGGCTGCTGGAGCACCATGAGAGCATCACCTGTGTGCAAGGCAAGGGGAAGGCAGGAGAGGGCTGGGAATGGGGACAGCCAACACTGGGATCTGAAGGGATTTCTGGGGTGGGGTTGGTGCCTGTGCCACCTCAGGAGTAAGGTTCTGCTGGATGGTGCCACCTCATCCCTGTCTGCACCCTCAGGCACTCTGTGCAGGACAGGGGGCTGCAGTCACCGTGGGGGTGGCAGTGTGACACTGGGAGTGAGAATGTGACACTGTGAGTGGGAGGACGACACTGTGAGTGGGAGGACGACACTGTGAGGGGGAGGGTGACACTGTGAGTGGGAGGGTGACACTGGCAAGAGGCCCCAGTGGCTCCTCCCTCCCAGCTGCCTGGGTGCTTTGGGGACTTGTGGGAACACAGAGAAGGGGTCGGAGCATCCTGCCCTGTGCTCAGAGGGGACATCGGGAGAGGAGGGACATTCCTGTGGGACACGCCATTCGTGGGGCTGCCATCCGGCTTTGCCAAGGCTGCATCCCGCTCTCCCTGCTCCCTCCCCTCCGGCTGTTGAGTCCAACCCTAACCTGGTACAGCTGATAACAGCCCCAGCGCTGCTGGTCCTGCTTCCAGAGGAATTTGTGGGATGCCAGATAATTTCCATGCACATCAGGAGCCCTCTGGCTGCTCCTGCACGAGCTCCTTCCCTCTCCATTCCCACAAGTGCCACCACTGGCTGGGCCAGGCACAGGAATAAGGGGGTAAAGGGGGGCAGGATCCCATCCTGGGGTGCCCCCTTCCCTCTGGAAGTGGGAGCTGGGGCTGGATGGATGCGCACAGATGGACACACACACACACAACTTTTATAGGTGTTTCCAACTCAGTACATGAATCCCTTTGGAAATAATGTTCCTAAATCACACAGCAATATCTGACCATGTCCTAGGAAAGATTGGTGTGTCCCACGGGAGGCTGCTGTGTCCTGTGGGAGGCTGGTGTGTCCCTGGGAAGGTCGGTGTGATCCAGGGAAGGTCAGTGTGTCCCAGCTGAAGCCCCTGCCATGCCAGTGGCCCTGGATGGAGGTGGATCCCAGGGACTACACTCTGGCAGGGCTGGACCTGCAGCAGGGTTGGGATTTCAGGGAGGTTTTATAGCAAAAATGTTGATGAGTAATAAAAAGGTGCTGCTGAGCCTTGCTGGGAGGAAAGAGGGGAGGGAGAAGTGGGGCTGAGGGAAAGAAAGGAGCCCAAGGAAGAAGGGAAAGGAAGAAATGACCTTGATGAGATTTTCTGGCCTCTCCAGGTCTGATGCCAGAAAATCTCTGAGTCCCTTTTGGCTGGGAGCACTCTCCGTTAGGTGAATCACATACACAGTGCTGGAACATTCCACGCTCCCAGTCACAGAGCTCACAGTAATTAGGAAAACTGGAAGACCAAGGCGGGGGGGAAAAGTATGAGTCACACATGGAAGTGGTGTTATTGGACTGAGGAGAAGCAGCGTTGCAGAGTTCCTGAGGTAAAGGCGCTCCAGCCCCGGCTGCTGCCGGGAAAAGCCATTGGAGCTGCCCTCACCCTGCACCGGGAGAGCAGCAGCTCTGGGAGAGGGCAAGGGACACCAGGATGTGTCACACAGGGAAGAGAAATTGCACTTGGATGAGACGTGAGGGGATTGGAGGTGTTCACCTGGAGAAGAGAAGGCTCCAGAGAGACCCCAGAGCCCCTTCCAGGGCCTAAAGGGGCTCCAGGAGAGCTGGAGAGGGGCTTGGGACGAGGAGTGGAAGGACACAGGGAATGGCTTCCCACTGCCAGAGGGCAGGGATAGATGGGATATTGGGAAGGAATTCTTCCCTGTGAGGGTGGGGAGGCCCTGGCACAGGGCGCCCAGAGAAGCTGTGGCTGCCCCTGGATCCCTGGAAGTGCCCAAGGCCAGGCTGGACAGGGCTTGGAGCAACCTGGGATAGTGGAAGGTGTCCCTGCCCATGGCAAAGGGTTGGAATGAGATGGTTTTCCAGCCCAACCCCTTCTGGGATTCCCAATTTCAGGCAACTCCTCAGACTGCCAGGGGAGTCTGGCTGCTGCCACCCAGGCAATGCCAGGCTGGGAACCTCCTCCCACCCTCCAGCAGCAAAGGGTGACCTCATTATGCCTCACTCATGTGGACAATGAGCCTGGATGCTGGTGGTTCCCAAGGACAGCCCAAGCCCCACAAAGCCCCTAACGAGCAGGGGAGTTCCATAAATCACACAGTCTTCTAAAGAAATAATGGATGGAGTTTTCATCCCTTTCTTTGCATGACCCTTCTGCTGCTCTGCATTACTAACAGAAAGAGTGTCTTAACCTGGGAGGAAACCCACGGTTATTTAAGGAACTCTCCATCCCATTTGGCTCAGGGAAAACCTTGTTCCAGCCAGGCCCTGGCTATCCCACCAGGGTCATGCTCCTGGAGCATCCCTGGCTGGACATGCCAGCATGGCTGATAGGTGAGTATCACATCTTATCACATCATATCACATTGTATGACATCATATCCATGGCACCACATCACCACCCCCCAGCCCAGCAGGTGCCATCACACCTCTGGTGACCCGGGAGGGCAGAGCTGGGCTCCCTGTGCCGCCTCCCCAGTTCCCTGCTCCCAGCAGGGTGATTCCCACAGGCTGAAGGATGTGGCTCTGGATTTAGCCCCCACCTGGCTGCAGGAGGCCACGGGGCTGCCAGTGTCCGGGGGAGATTCCATTTGGGAAGGCTGAAGGGCGGCTGCACGTCGGGTGATGAAGGGATGTGATGGACAGCTCTGAACACAAAATCTTCCTGCAATTCTCCGGGACAGATTGTTACATCTCCCTGCCAAGAAATCAAACATTCCTGCTGGAGTCAGGCCTTTCACAGGAGCCCCCTTGGGGACATCAAGTGAGGCTAAGACAACAGGCCAGAGCTTTGTGAGCAAATCATGAGTCCCCGGTGTCCCTCCAGCTGGCAGGACCGTCATTGACCTCAGTGGCCTTGTCCTCCCTGAAGCAGCTCTGTCAATTTGGCCACAATCCACTTAATAATGGAGCTGGAATATAAAGATGTATCCAGGCCCGACCACAAAACAGCTGGAGACTGTAGGGTTGACTTAATCCTGGTAGAATAAACCAGGGAACTGGTGGGAGTCAGCTCGGATGTTGCTGGCGGGGTTCAGAGCAGGGCTGAGCAATAAAAGGGATCAAATGTGTGAGGCACAAACTGTCTGGAGCCCCGGTTGTTGTTGCTGTTGTTGTTTTAACTAATTGAATTTTAGTGCTGCTGAAAGGATTGACAGCTCTGGGGAGCGGTGGCCAGGTACAGCCCCAGCACGAATCCCTCCTAATCCCAGTCTGCATCCAGACACCCGGAGCTCCTCCCATGAGGCCAAATTTGGCCCGATAGATGCAGCTGGGACTGGAGCAGAGGGGGCTGCATCCTTCCCGGAGATCCTGGCTTCATAGGGATGCTCTAAGTGTCCCTGGGAGCAATTCCTTTGGATCTGGATGGGGTGGGACAAGCGACCTGTGCCATCCCTGCCACAGGGACAGGCCTTGCTCCTGGGGAGGGGCAGGGACACTGAAGGTGTTGAGGGGAGTTGCTGCTCGTAGTGAGAAATCTGCTTTTATTCCTGGAATGGTTTGTGCTGGAAGGGACCTTAAAGCTCATCCCATTCCACCCCTGCCATGGGCAGGGACACCTTCCACTACCCTAGGTTGCTCCAAGCCCCGTCCAAGCTGGCCCTGCACACTTCCACTTGTGGCCAGCTCCCAGGATGCCTTTGCTAGAGGGAGATGGGGCTGCCGGGGGAGCTGGTGCTGGTGTGTGAGGAGGAGAGAGGAGGGGAAGGGAGCGGCATCCCTAAAAGTGAGCACCCCGGATCCTTCCCGGGGGTGACCAGGCAGGGACGTGGCTGCCCTCGAGTACTGGCGACTTCTGTGCCTGCCACGGAGTGGGGATGATTCTCACCAGGTTTGGGAAGTGCCGAAGGCTTGGACACACTGAGCAACGTCTCACCCCCGAAAATCCTGATAAAAACCTGGCGGGAGCTGCCCTGCCCACTCCTCTGCCTCGGGGCTTGGACTGGGACCAGTCCCTGGGGCTGGTTTGGAAGGGTGCAAAGGCTGGGGTGGGCAGTGCCGGGGTGGGCAGTACAGGGTGGACAGTACAGAGTGGGCAGTGCAGGGTGGGCAGTGCAGGGTGGGCAGTGCAGGGTGGGCAGTGCAGGGTGGGCAGTGCCAGGGACCCCTTGCACAGCCAGGCAGGGTTGAGCTGTGGCACTGGGAGAACTGGGGCAGTGTTTGTCCCACCAAGGCCTGGGCAAGGCATGGAGGCGGCTCTTTCCCAGGGGAAAGCTCCTCGCAGGGGCACCTGGTCAGCCCTGCTCTATAAATAGCTGGGAAAAAGGCCGGCAGGAAGCGGTGGATTTTAGGCAGGGCCAGGGGAAGGGCCCGGTCTCAGCCCTGCCAAGTGTCGGTCCCGTGGGACGGTGACTCCTCAGCGTGGAGGCCACGGAGGAGCTGTGCCCTCTGGGAGAGCCGATGGGACTTGTTCAGCAGATTTCCGAGGGATGAAAGGTGGCTGGGTTTGGCCATTTTCAGCAGGCTGGGACCAGCCAGGTTTTGTCATCCTGATGGGCACAGAACATAAATTCTTCACGCAGGTCCTCTTGCTAGGATCTCGCTCACTCAGATCAGATTTAATCCTGCTTTCAGACCCTGCCTGGCTCTGCTGTGTCAGCTCCTGTCCCCTGACCCGTGTCTTACAGGCATTTACAGGGAGCTGCCTGCGGACCGACACTCCAGGAGCGCAGATTTCCAGACGGGGCAGACCCGTTAATGCCAAGGTGTGCCCAATCCCTGCCAGGCCTGGCAGGAGGGACATAAAACCAAGGAAGGATTTCAAAACCCCTGGCTGTGCTGCAGCCTTTTGTTTTTAAGTGATCCCAAAATCGCTGCCCAGCACAGCCCCGGGCTCTCCCGCTCTGCGGCTCAGTCTGTGGCTTGTCTTCAGCATGAGAAATGTCCCCAGCATGAGAAATGACCCCATCAGGGCTCGTCACAGCTCGTTTGGGAGCTGCCGGCCCGGGCTGGGGGCTCCGGCGGTGCCCTCGGAGCCGTCCCTGTCCTGCGTTAGAGATCTAAGCTCCCCCAAGGAGGGTAATGGACAGGAAATTAGAGATAAGTAGGTGGTTTGACAGGATTAGGGATAAGCAAAAGAAACTTAATTATGTGATAGCTGCTATCGGACAAGCGCCCGCTTCGAAAGGGGATGTAAATGACCTAAAGAGAGCCCGACACCAGATCAAACAGGCGCACTCTGCAGATAACAGCCCAAAAACACGGCGTATAAATATTTATCACAAATGAATTCTCCAAACACTCCCTGCTCACGACCCCATTAACAATAGATGGGATTGAGGATAATAAGGGCTTTCCACAAGCTTTTTTTTTCCTTTTCTTTTCCTGGGGCTTTTGTCCACGTGCAGCTGTGGGCGTGTGTGTGAGAGATAGGGATGTGCCCGAGGGGTCCGGGGGTCCCACGTCCCCTCCGGCCGCTCTGCCAGTGTCCCAGGAGCTCAGTCTGGGCTCCCTCCTCCGCTGCCTCTGCGGCTCCGGGAGCTCCGGGGAAGAGGGGAACTCACCCTGATCTCGCTCAGGGGTCCCTGGTCGGCACAGAGGGGATGGTAGTTGGACCAGGGGACAGGCTGGAACCCCAAATCCTGGATGATTCCTGCTGCTTCATCCCAGGGAAGAGGAGAACTCACCCCACTGCTGCCCGGGGGTCATTGGTAAGCAAAGAGGGGATGACAGATGTTCCAGGGAAGGGCTGGAGCCCCAAAATCTGGACAACTCCTGCTGGTTCTCTCTCCTGAGCAGGCAGTGGGAAATCAACGGACAGTGGGCATGTTCTGATGGAGTCATTGGGAAACCTCTGCCCTTTTTGTGCCCGCAAAGCCCAGCGAGGATGGCAGGTGCCAGGTGTGGCTGTGACCTCAGCCCAAGCAGAGAGGGATCCCCCTGTGCAGCCCCTCTATGCCTCCCCCCTCCCCAAACAGGGACAAGGGTCTCCCCAGCACAGCCACCCCTCTGCTCCCTTCAGCCATCCTTCCCAACTCATCCTGCTCCTCTTCTCGACTCATCCTGCTTGTTGTTATTTATTTCCCCAAAAGGAGCACAAAACCTCCCGAACCTGGGCTGGCAAATTACTGAAGCCCAGGAAATGAAAACTCCAGGGCAGCGTTAATTGGAAGGCTTTTTAATTAAAATCAGCTTATTTCACAATCAAAGATAAAAGGAGGGAAGAAAGCTGAAAGGAAAAATAATAATAAAGCAATTCCCTGCCTGTGCCTCTGTGGCATTCACAAGGTGTGGGCTGAGCACCCTGTGTCACCCGCTCTGCTCTCAGCCCTCTTGATTTCCTTTTTTTCCAAAAAAAGGGTCTTTTTGGTCTCTTCTTCCTGACTTCATCCTCATCTGCTCCTCCTCCGCCTGTTCCTTGCCATCGGCCTCCCCCTTGTCCCCTGTCCCCGTCCCCTCAAGCACAGACCCGGCACAGAGCAGAGGCTTTCTCCTAGGGAAGAAGTTTTCCTCTGGACTCTTATTTTTGGGAATGAAATTCTGGCAGAGAGGTAACATTGCCTAAAGATTTAACTGCTGTGCTGAAGCAGCATTTGATGAGGCTAAATGAGGTTTCTTGCTAACGAAGGCGAATCTTTGTTGTTGGGGAAAGGCTGAGGGCCCCGAGGCTGCTGAGGAAGAACCAGGTGGAGGAGTGAGAATGAAACCAGGAAATTCTTTAATCAAAATTTATGAATCAGCCAAAAAAGCTGCTCTTTCTTAAGGCAATAATTTTGGTCAAATGTCCATCTATTTATATATATTTTTTTAATGATGGTCAGAGCTCAGCACAAACCCCCAGGAAGAGGAAACAGCTGGCAGGAAAGGTGGGGGATTAATGGTAATGGAGACA
This sequence comes from Falcunculus frontatus, assembly GCA_013398115.1. Taxonomy (NCBI): domain Eukaryota; kingdom Metazoa; phylum Chordata; class Aves; order Passeriformes; genus Falcunculus; species Falcunculus frontatus. The sequence goes on from VZRV01007516.1 coordinate 1,271,939, forward strand.
GATGGGAGGCTTTGAAGTTTGGAAAACTGGTGAGGGAAGGTGAGGGATTTCCAGGGGAAATCAGTACCTGGCCAGGCTGAGGACACCGAGTGGCAGAGAACAGCTTGAGGCAGAGGTGGAAGAGCCACCAGCTCCTCATCACTCGGCCACCCAGGCACTGGGCACATCCCTGCCGTCTCCCACATGGAAAACCTTGGCTAGGCATTGCTGGAAGTCAGGAGAGAGGGACATCCTCCAGTGAGACTGTCCTGAGAGCCCTGGGGCTCTCAGACCTCGAAACAACAACGTGAGGGTTCATGGAATACTGGCGTTCATGGAATATTGGCATTCATGGAATACAGAACTCAGGGAACCCAAGTGGCCCAGAGGTCTCCTCTGGTTGCCCCTGGAGCAGGCCCAGGTCTCTGTGGGGGCCCTGCAGAACCGATGTGGGCGGTGGGAGAGCGGCGAAGCCCCGTCCCAGGGCTCCTGCTGTGGCAGGGACGGGAACGGGAGGTGGGGAGCTGGGATTCCTCATTAACTTCTGGGAAGTGCGGCTCTTCTCCACATCGGGAATGTTATTTATGTGCAGGGGATGGCGGCTGCAGATGAGAAACACATTGATTGAGGTTTCACAGCTACTGAGCACAGGAGATCCCTATCAGTCCCAAACCTTATCAATGTGTTCCTCATCATCAGCCGGCATCTCATTAACATAACGAGCTGTCTGCTCCCATTTGGGAGAGCGGCTCCACCATGCCTGCTGCCTGCACATCATCCACACGCCAATTCCTCACTGGAACAGCCTCTCTGCAGGTCTGAATCCCGGGAAGGAGGGAGTAGTAAGACATCACTTGTTCCATAGTTGGTAGACCTCAGTAAATATGTTTCTAATCAGCAATTAGGACTTAATTAATGTGCTGAAAATATCATTTTCGATCTAAATGAAGCTTTTGAAGGAAATCTGAAAGGAGAGATGGGAAGATGCCACAGGTGATGTTTGGGTGACAGCTGAAATCCCACTGGTGGGTTTGGGAGAATCCTCACCCTGTGCTTGGGGTGAATTATTGATCTCCTATTCATGAGCTCCGGGAGGATGGGGCTGCCTGGGAATTGTTCAAACCCAGCCAGGCAGGCCCTGCACTCCCACTGAGTTTAAGGAATGAAGCTGGCACAGCCCTGCAGGACCCCCAGGATGTCCTTGTCCATCCCAAATCCCTCTGTGCTCCATGTCCAGCGCAGGGGATGGGTATCAGCCACAAGCCTGGGAAAGTGGATTCACAGAATCACTCATGTTGGAAAAGACCATTAGGATCAAGTTGAACCATGACCCCAACACCACATGGTCATCACAGACCTGTGTCCTCCAACGCCACATCCTCAGGGTTTTTGAACACTTCCAGGGCTGCTGATCCCACCACTGCCCTGGGCAGGCTGGTCCAAAGCTTTGCAACACTTTCTGTGGAGAAAAGATTCCCAAATCCAATCTAAACCTCCCCTGGTGCAGCTTGAGGCCACTCAAGCTGTTCCTCAGATGCTCCACATTAAAATCACCCCTGGGAGGTGTTTCAGTTCTCCAGAGGAATGTCAGAATTCCTGCTCCCATTGCTTCCTCCCCTCTGCAGCATGGTTTTATTGGGCCTTGTTCCCATTTTTCCTTCCTGTGCCCAACTCCCCTTTGCTCCCTCTTCCCTCTTTTCCTGCTGGCAGATGGATCCCAGTCACACCACCACAGGCCAGCCTGGCACCGCTGCCTTCCCGCAGGTGTCAGGATTCCGGCAGGTGTCAGGATTCCAACTCTAATCCCAGAGCTGGGTGTTTGTCCTTTCATTTCTCAAGTGGTTCAAGGGAATCTTGGCTCAGCAGCCAGATCATTAATCCAGAGCAAACAGTGGGCTCTGTAGGTCCTTTCCAGCTAATCACCACTGATCTGGCTGACCTTTCCATCAATCCCAAATCCAGACACAGCGTTGCGTTAAGGCCACCTCCGAGAGACGGTGCCACAGGAGATAAACACTAACAGCTTCCCTGGAACGAGGGCATTGGGCTGCTGGCTGTGCCATGGCCTTGTTCATCCTGGCACCCTCATCCCAGGAATGCTGAGCTGGGGTTGTTCATCCTGGCACCCTCATCCCAGGAATGCTGAGCTGTGCCACCTGGGAGCAGTGATGATGCCACCAGCCTGGGATTCCAGCCGGAGTCCTCCTCTCCCTGTGGAGGTGGTGCTGTGCCCACCCAGCCAATCCCAAAGGAATTCTGGGATTGGAGAGTGTCAGATCAAGCTTGAAAGGTGTTATTTCCCCGATACCAGATTTACCCAGAAACACACAAGGAGAGAAATAAACCCATTTGTGAGTATGAGTTAAATTCCAGCAGTTCCTACCCCGCTGGAAGTGACAGAAATGTTCAAATAACCCAAATGTTTTGAAACTCAATGCCACAGGGGTTGGGATTTTGTTCCCATGTTAAATCACTGGGTTTATTTCAAATAAATGGCCCAGATTTTAGAGAGAAAAAAGAGCAAAGTAATCTAAGCATAAACAAAACCCAGGCTGTCGTGTAGGAACCGGGTGGTGTGGGGGGAGTTGAGATGCTGGGCCTGGTTTTCCTGCGATAAATGGATAAAAGAACCACATGGATGAGCTGCAGGGACTGGGATGAGCATTGAACATGTCCCTGGGAAGGGTCTTTCACCAGAGCCCCCCATTCTGAGCTGCCTGGGACACTGCTGGGACCAAGGAGGTTCTCAGCACCCATGGAAGCTGAGGCACGGGGTCCTGCCCCACAGCCCCCCAACATCCCTCACGCAGGCCTGAAGAGGAGGTGGTACAATGAGCTTAATTAATGGACCTAATTAAGTTCCCAGCTGGTAGAAGTTGGATCTCAGTGCAGCTGGGCTCTGCACAGCATCATGGTGGTCATGGTGGTGGTGGTGGCTGCGGTGGACATGGCCAATGTGGATGTGGATGTGGTCTTGGACATGGTCATGGCCGTGGTCATGGTGGTCATGGTTTTCCCAGTGCTCCTCACATGGATAGAGGCAGTTCCTGCCTTGTCCCACTGCTGCCCCGCTGGGATCTGGTCCCTCTGTGCAGGCACAAGGGGAGGCGTCACAGCAGCCCAGCGGGACCCGAACCTGGGCTGCCAAAGCTTTGGCTGCTGCTCAGCCTGGCTGGTGCTGGGAGGCTCTGCCCAGGCACCCATCAGCCCTGCCAGAGCCTCTGCTCAGCACCCATCTGCTCCCCATCCTGCAGCCCTCCACATGCTGGCACCCAGAGCCCACCCGCACCCAGAGCCCACCCGCACCCAGAGCCCATCCATACCCAGAGCCCATCCACACCCAGAGCCCATCTACAGGGCCCTGGCTGAGGAAAAGGCTTTTTTTGGTTTACACGGATTTTTTGATGGGTTTTTCTTTTCCAACCTGCTCCCCACATGGCTCCCCCCTCCCTTCAGCTCCGAGCTGGTGACAGCAATCTGTTCCACAGCCTTGTCAGTGGGAAAGGCTGGAATGAGTGACTGGAGCAGGCAGGATGTGCCAGCGAGTGGAGCTGGTGCTTGGCTTCCCTGGAGCACAGGGACAGCTGCTCCCTCCACCGAATGGCTGCAGAATGAGTTTTCCTTCTCTTTTTTCCAAACCTGGTCCCTGATGGACTCATCCCTCATTTTGCCACTTCCCAAGCTCAGCTCAGATGCTGCTTTAGCCATCAGGAGCTGAGGTTTATCTGATGGAGTTGTTGTTGGCTCTGGCTGTGGAGCAGGCGATGTCGGGGTGGTGTCAGGTGAGCTGCCTTGGGGAAAGGGCTTTTCCCATCTCTGAGTCCTGGCTCTGCTGGAGCACTCTTTGCTTTTCCTATCACCAGCAGGGTTTGCTTGAATTTCTCCAGGGTGGGAATATTACAGAATATTTACGTTACAGATTCATTTAGGTTGAAAAAGACCTCGAAGATCATCGTGTCCAACTTTTGAGGGGATCCAGGGGTTTCCAGGCTGGACTGGATGGGACTGTGCAGGATCATAATCCTGGAATCATATAAAGAGCTCTGAAATCATCAAGTCTAACCATGGACCCAGCACCACCACCCTGTTTGCCACAGTCACTTCCTCAAGGGCCAGCAAGATCAGGGGTGCAGGACTGAGTTTTGCTGATTTTGGTGGCATGGCCTGAGCCCCATCCACACCCTTTGCGGGTCTGTGCTCCTAAGGGTAAAAGAAACCTCCCTCAGAAGGAGAAATTCCTGAAACGATTAAAGCATCAGGAGAAATTTTAATTGAATGGATCAGACGGCTCCTTTGGAGCGGGAGCACACGGGGTGTGACCCAGCTATCGACACCCAATCCATGATAAACAAACAGCAATTACTCAACTCCACGAAAGCAGCCTGGCAGAGCTAAATAAAGCTCGGGAAACTCCAGCAGAGTGGCAGTCTGAAACTGCGTGGGAAGGAGCTGAGTGTGGCTGGCTCCATGCATCCGTCTGGGATGTGTGGTCGTGGCTTGGGGTGGTGGTGGCTGGGTGCAGGGAGAGCAAGAGGGAGGTGGCATTTGGGGACAGGCTGGGCTGGGAAGCCGACCTGGCTGTGGTGAAGTGTTCCATGTTCTCCCAAGCACAAATTCCATCGGGACCACACAAGGAGCAAACTGGTCTCTGGAGGGAGCCTGAACCTGGCAAGAGGGATGGTCCAGCTCTGGGTCACTGGGATGCTCCCACTCCCTGCTCTGCATCCCAAGCTGCCTCTTCCCCCTCAAAAGCTTCTCCTCCCCTGGCACATCTCAATTCCCATTGTTGTGCAGCCAGGACCATGCTGGGGGTAAATAAATAAATAAGCAGAGCCAGCTCTGTGCATCGATCTGGAGCTTTCTGCCAGCAGAATTAAGGGGAGGGATTTTTATCCGATTTTAATAACTGCTGAGAACTGCCTGCTGTGTCCTCTGCAAGAGGCTGCTGTGAGCCCAGCTGGAGCAAAACCATCCATGGCAGATGTGTCTTTCCCTTTCCAGACTCATTCTCCTGGGTCTTGTTTCCTTCCCCTTCTCTGGGAAAGGAGAGACTTCAGGCTGCCTCTTTCCCCCCTCATCCCTGGCTGAGCGGCAGGGACGCGTCGCAGAGTGAGTGTGCTCGGTCTCCTGGAGTTACTGAGCAGCTCTCCCGTGGTTTGGCGAAGCTGTTGGCATTTGGGGTTGGATTTTGTTTGTCCTTCCTCTTTTTTCTGGTGGCTCCCTGGCCTCACACACCTGGACCAGAGGTGTCTCCTCGGCAGCAGCAGCCGGTGATGTTTGCCAGGGTGCAGGACGAGGAATGGGGTGTGCCCAGGCACCCACTGCCCCTGTGAATCCTTCAGCCCCTGGCAGCTGCCAGATCCAGGGATTTCCCGAGCCAGGGGGTTTTTCAGGATCACTGTTTGCCAGAGCCGTTCTCCTGCTGCTGTCCCAGGGTGGGGGCCTTGTCCTCAGCATCTGGGCCCTGCGATAAAAGACTTCCTCTGATTTGATTGAAATCTGCTGCTGCGTCACTTTATGGGATGTCCTGGAGGGGGGTTGTGTTCTGAGACAATGGGAATGTTTTCTTCTAATTCACCTCGTCTCGATTGTCCACAGTTTTATTGAACTCTCTCAGATTTCCTCCTCTCTCTCCTCCGCAGCCATGGTGCTCCTCCCGGAATAAACTGCTCTGTTCTCCTGGTCATTCTTCTTTCCTTTCATTACTTCCAGCATTTTTATAAGCCTCCTTCACAAATCCCTGGCACTTGAGTGTCTCCCACCCCCTCACGCTCGGGGTTGGACATTCCCTGCAATCCTCATCCAAGTCCTGAAACCGCCTCCTCTCCCAGCAGGGACCTTGCTGCCCTCCTCTGTTTCCTGCTGCTCAAGCCTGGAAGGTTCCCTGCTGATCCCACTAAATTGCTTCTTACTCCACAGGTGACTGAAAATCTGTGAGACAGGGAAACTCTTTGGAAAGAAACCTGGACATATTTTTTCCCAGTGAAAACAATATCAAATGGAACAGGAAGAAGCTCCTTTCCTGTGGAGGGGGATGCCCTCCCTGAGCCTGTCACTCCCCATGGCCACTCCCTGCCCCGAGAGCCTTGGGATATCCCAGGTGATGATGGGTGATGTGCAGGACATCAGTCCAGCACCCATCCCAATGTCACCACGATTTTCCTGTCGCCGTGGCAACTCCCAGGCTCAAAGATGCCCATTTTGCCAAGACAAGGGAGTGAAACAGAGAGCAGGGAAGCGGCAGAGAAGGTGGAGCTGGAAAGAGCAGAATGTCACAGCAGAACAAGGAAAATGGGGACATAAAGAGAGGAGTGGGGACAAATAGGGGACAGGGAGGATTTATCCCACCTTCACACGGCCCGGGCAGCACCAGGACTGAGCTCTGTGCTCCAAGAGCCGAAACAAAGGGTGGGAGGAAGAGGAACTCGTGTCTTGATAAACACGAGGTTGAAGAGGTGACAGGGCGAGGGATTTGGGCTCCAAGAACTTTCTCAACCCATAAATTTTCAAGAGCGGCACTGAAGCCAGGAAACCTGAGCCAGCTTTGGGAGATAAATTATCCCAGGAGCAGACAGGGTCAGTCCTTGGCCTCCTCCCCAGTCTCACCTTGACTCTGTCACAGCCACGGCCTGAGTTTGTGCCCATGGGACCTCGGGTGCGTTTGAAATCCAGCAGAATCATGGAATGGTCCAGGCTGGTGGGAGACCTTGGAGCTCACCTGATTCCAGCCCCAGTTCTCTGACTCCAGGTGCCCGAAGGGAGGGATCTGCTTTGATCCATCGGCTGCACTGATGGGGCTGGGAGGTGCTGGGAGGGGCTGGGCAGGGTGGCCACGCAGGCTGGACACCACCTGAGCATGGAGCAGCTCAGCCTGACACCTCCCTCCGTGTTCCCTGCAGTTGTTTCCCTGTGTTTCACATCCCTGTTTGCATTCCCTTTCCGTGGCTGCTCAGCCGTGAGTTCCCTGCCAGGAGCAGGCCCAGAAACAGCTCCTAGAAAATGGAATCTGGCCCGAGAGCTGGCTATTGAAATGATTTGATGAATAATTTAGGATAACAATTAAAGTCAAAAACTTCACAAATAGCTCATGAGCAATTCCTGGGCCGGAAGAGAGGACAAAGTTGGGCTGATAAAGGCTCTGCTGCCCATCACTCACAGATGCCTGGCCCTGGGCCCAGCAGGAGAGGAGGGAGGGCTGTGGCTGCTCTCACCCAGCCCCCAGCACCCACACGGCACCCACGGGGACCCCAGAACCCACCCAGCACCCACAGGGACCCCCGAACCCACCTAGCCCCCACAAGGACCCCAGCACCCTCCCAGCCCCAAGCACCCACCCAGCCCCCAGCCCACCAGGGCTGCAGGACCACCCTGCTCAGAGGGCACAGAGATGAGGGGACACGGGAGCTCTGGGAAGAGGGAGAGTGGCTGAGCTCACTGGGACACGTGGCTTTGGTGTCCTTCCTAACCTGTCCCTGGGTTTGCCAAGCACAGCTCCAGCCTGGCGGGAGAGCCCAGGGACACACACAGGGACACTGCAGGTGAAGTCACCTCACCCAGCACTGGAGGATCCTGCTTGGGTCCTTCTTACCTAAGGACAAATCCCACTGAGCCCAGAAAACCCCAAAACTGAGCACAGGGGTCAGCTGGAAGAAGAGCTGTGCATCCTTCCTGGAGCAGAGCAGCTCCTCACCCCACTTTGGGATGCTCCAGGAGGGCATCCCCTGCCTCTGACTCTCCCGCTGCCTCCCAACCCCGGCAGAAAACCCAGGGACAGAATGGAGTTGATTGGAGCTGCCAGGACCTGTCTCCCGGCTGCTGGAGTGACCCTTTCTCTCTCTCCCCAAGCCCATGTTCCTTCAGATCAAACAAAATGCTTTGCTCAAAATGAAACAAAATGTTTCAATTCCCTCTTGGGTCATTTCCAGCCGAAAAGCGGAGGAGCAGCGAGGAAGGAGCCTGATTAAAGGGTTTGGAGTTTTGCTTGCTGCTTTTTTCAGGGGGTTGTGTTTCTGTGCCAGGAGGGAGGCAGGAACTGGGGTCCTGAGGATGTGGGAAGGGCCAAGCTCTGCCCAGCCCAGCCCCAGCCTGAGTCCCCCTGAGCATCTCCGGTCTCTGTGAGGTGTCCAGGGAATGCTGGTGAAGATGCCACCTTGGGGACATCTCTGCTGTGACACAGGAGGGTGCCTGTCTGGGGGCAGTTTTGCTGTAAAATCCCCTAACTGAAGTTCCAGAGCAGATCCCTGCCAGATGTCCCAATTAAGGAGGAGGAGGGAGAGGAAGGAAAATTAACAGGAGCACAGCAGGGAGAACAGTGAGTGAGTGTCACCCCCAGCACAGGGCCCTGTCCCCCACAGCCCCAGGGAATGTCCCAGCAGGTCTCAAGGCCATTCCTTCCCCTCCAGCACAGATCCCAGTATCCCTGCCCAGATCCCAGTATCCCTGCCTGTCCCTCAGCACAGGGGTGGGATCTGGAGCCACAGAAGGAGCTGATGGTGCCGTGCCTCAGTTTCCCAGCAGTGAACTGGGGGTGAGGACAGGTGACATCAGCAACAGAGTTGGTGTTTGGCAGAAAGCTGGATATGGGAATGATCTCTGGGAATACCCTGATAGCTGGTGTTTTAACAGGACAATTCCCGAGCTATTTAGGTTGGAAACGGAAGCCTTGGGTTCAGCTGTCCCAATGTTCTCTGCCCATGTCTCACCCTTTTCAAGGCAAGAAACAGAAACCTGTGCTGAGTGTTTTGTTTTCCAAACTATCTCAAGGGGGGTTCTGGTCCTGATGTGGGATTAAAAATGAAACTGAAACCAAGAAAAATGGAAAATACTGGAACTTCCCAGCAAAGAGAACTCAGTTTCTGGCCCAGCGTCCCTCTCTGGCATTCAGGGAGCACCATTCCATGCAGGGAAGGTGCTGAGCCTGGCAAGGAGGGGGATGCCAAGCTGGGATGCTCTGGGAGAGACCGGAGTGTTTTCCCTGGTCATACCCCCATTTATGGCACCACATTTTGCACTGTGGAAAAATTACGGGATTCAGATGATGACAGCCAAGAACCACCTACTTGTGGTGTCTCTTTTGGGGCTGAGATGGGGTTTGGGAGGCTCCCCCCATTCCCATCCCCTCCCTGGCCTGATGGGATCTGTGGGGCATCACCCACCATCTCCAGCACCTGCTCAGAGCCAGGCAGAGGCTCTGGAGCTGCCAGCACGTTCGGCACTGCTGAGGGTTTATGGAGATTTATGGTAAAATATTCCTGCGTCCTCACTCCACGTTTATTTTTATTGATTTGCAAATGCAAAGCTTTGTTCTGCGCACGGGGCCTGCGCCTGCCGGGGTGGCAGGAGCTGCACAGGGAAGAATTTAATGGCTGCTTCCTCTTGGCCCCCACCCCCAACACAAACCCTCCCCACCCTTCCCCCAGGCAGCTCAGCCCGGCTCCAGAGGAACGGGAGACAGTCGCAGTCCTCAGCTTCCCTATCCTCATTCCCTGCATCCCCATTCCCTGCATCCCCTGCATTCCCTGCATCCCCATCTACATTCTCAGCCCCATTCCCTGCATTCCCTGATCTCTATCCCCTACATCCCCATCCCCTGAATCCCCATCCTCTGAACTGGCAGCCCCATTCCCTGCAGCCCCATCCCCATTCCCTGCCTTCCCATCCCCCTTCCCATTCTTTGCATCCTTATCTCCATCCCCTGCATGCCCAGCCCCATTCCCTGCATCCATCCCCAGTGCTGACCCCCAAGCCCTGT
>VZRV01007516.1:1286862-1358770 GCA_013398115.1 Falcunculus frontatus
GGGGGGGACACCGAGGGTTCCCCCTCGCTCCAGCCGGTCCCTGTTAGTGATTCCTGGCATGCGGGAGCGGGCAGACAATCCTGGGAAGCCTAATCAGATCGGGAGCTGCGGAGCGGGGGCAGCGGGACTGGGTGTCTGCGAGAAACCCAATCGCTCCCAACTCATTTTCCTCCTGGCCCCCATCCATGCCGGGCCTCCCCCGAGCGGGATCGGGGTGGGCTCTGCTCCAGCCTCACAAAGCTCCCAACGCCTGCTTTGCCCTTTTTCCCAAATGCCAGGGAAGCGCCTTCCCGACCCTCTGCGTAAATCAGGAGCAAACGAGGCATTTGCCATTTATACCTCACTGAGTTCATTAAAAGGCGGTGGGGTTTGTGCTGTGTGCATGATTTACCTCAGTGCTCTTGGAAAAATGCCGGGTCCAGACCCAGGATGCTTCCTTAGGCTTCCCAGGTGGGTTTTTATAATCCAACATCAGGGCAAAAAGAGCTGGAAACTGCCTTTGGAGCCCTCCTGGTTCATGCCAGCCCTGCCATGGGGAACACCATGGTCCAGAGTGGAGCTGAGCTTCAGTCTCCCAAGGGTTAAACAACAGTAGCTGGGAAAATAATTGCAAAATGTGGAATTAAAGCTTCCCTGCTGCCCGGCCCCTTCTTTAAACTTCACTGATGTCTTTTAAGCAAATGTTACTTAAAGGAACATTTTATTACGGCAAATCAGATTTCCTGGCTGGGGCAGACATGGCCAATGAGGCAGGGATTTCCGGGCAGATCCTGAGATAAGGAGTGACCTTCCTTCCCCTCCGATGCTCCGCAGCAGGGTTTGGATGTCACAGGGATTAAGGAAATCTTCTTTCCACAGAGGCAATGGCTGGGGATGGGGATGTTCAGCCATCCCAGGGCATGGGATACGATGGAAAGAGGCCAGAAGTGACAGAGTGACCACAGTGATGGAGGAGGTGGGGACCAGATGCTCAGACCAAAGGCTGGGATGGAGTTCCAGGGGTTGGGAAAAGCCTCCAGCCTGTGAAGCAGGAATTCATGGAGCTGCTTCCTGGCTCGGGCATTAAACAGAGCTGGGTTGCCATAATCTGTATTAGATTTAAACAGTGCAATAAATGTTTCAGTTTATTGATGCCAGACTGAAGCCAACTCCAGCTGAAGTCACCACTGCACGAGGAGAGACCAAAGGGCTCAGGGAGGGAGCTGGGGGATGGGGACGGGGTCAGAGCCTGCACCAGAGTCCTGCTCCTGGGCTGGAAACCTTTCCTAAGGGGAAGTCTGGCCCAGAAAAACAACCCTGGAGAGGAGTTTCAGTCCCAGCTCAGGAGAAGGGTGGTCACATACCAGAAGAAGAGTGGCCATGTCCCAGGAGAAGAGTGGCTGTGTCCCAGGAGAAGAGTGGCTGTGTTCTGGGAGCGGGGTGGCCATGTCCTCGGAAAAGGCAGCCACGTGCTGGGATTAGGATGGCTGTGTCCCAGGAGAAGGGTGCCCAGCCATGTCCCTCTTCCTTGGGCACATCCTGAGGGTGCCAGAGGGTAGGAACGGAGTGGGAATGGGGTGCTGGAGACACCCCCCTGGCTCTGCACCCCATGCTCCTTCCTGGCTGTGCAGAACCCCTCAGCACTCTGGCTTTGCAGGATGAACCCCAGAGCCCAGGAGGGGGTTTCCTGCCCCTCCCTGTCCCTTCTCTCCCCTTTCCAGCCATGCTCAGGGCTGTCCCATCCCTCCTTGCCGTGCTCTGGGCTGCGTTCCCGGTGGCACTGTCCCCCTGCAGCTGCCAGGACCCAGCTCCTCTGGCCGGCAGATGTTCCTGGCAGGTGGGAGGTCCAGGGCTGGGCTGCTGCAGAGTCCAGACCACCCATCTAGGGCCGGGCAGGCTCTGCCATGAGCTGCTCCATGCTTGCCAAGGACAGCCTGTGGTAGCCGCGGGCCTGAGGAGCCACCACAGGATCGTGGCCACCCTCAACCCCAGTGAGTTCCGTGCTTGGATTATTCCAAAAATCCCACACCCAAAGCCTTGTGTGTCTGCAAAGCAAGGATGCAGCAGAGAGGGAAAGCTTCAAGACCCAAGCCCTCTCTTGGAGCAGCAGGAAGATGTCCTGGTGGGATGCTCAGGGTATAAGCCTGGAATGCCAGCAGGGAGAAGCATCCAGCCAAAGCCACACCCCTGCCTGGCTCCAGGATACTCTGGAGGGGGTCTGGGAGGCTGCACAGCACTCAGAGATAGGTGGAAGCCCAGAAGCTCCAGCCCATGGGCAAACTCCTCTCCAGCTGGGACAAGTGCCAGGCTCATCACATCCCTGGGGAGTTTCCCCACTTCCCGCAGTACTGAGCCGGACCTCGGATGCCCATGACACTGCTGAGTCTGGCAGGACGTCAGCTGGAACAGGAACTTGGTGTTAAAGCCAGAAGGATGCCAAAACTCCCCAAAAAAGTGCATTTCCAGAGCCCCTGCCATGGGAGGATTAGAGAAAAACCACAGATTTCTCAATATTTTCCTGACCCAAAGTGCTGAGTTTGTTTTGCCATGATTTATGGATCCTGTTCTTCGCTCTTTGTGAAGAGCCAGACACTCCCTTGGGATTTATTAAACCAGTCACAGGTCCCCAAACTCAGTCAGATTCTTGCATGAGTCACAATTTGCCTGAAACTTTGGAGGGAAAGGCAAGGGACTTGGTCATCCCTGTGTGTTCCCCAGGAGGCCGGGATGCTCCAGGAGGGCACACGCTCCCTGTGCCAGGAGCAGCAGAGCCAAAGCCAACACTCCACAAGAGCTCTTCCTCCCAAATATTCTGTGCCTGTGAATAACTGGGAGGAAACCAAGCTCAGGTAATCCACCTTTTCCATCTCCTGAGGCTCCATCATCCCCAGCAGATGCCCAGCTCCATCCACAGCTGATTTTCCACCACCTCCATCTCCAAATAAACACCAAACAGCCCCACATTAAAACAACATTACGAAACAATCCAAACCATCGGGGAAGGAAATTCCTGGTGGTTTTTTTTCCTTTTAATTCAGACGGAGCTTTTTTTGGTCAGAGTCCTGGCAAACAAACAGCTGAGATCAGTTCCCAATGAGGTGCTTTTGGCCTCTCCGAGGCTGAGGAATGACCGAGCTTATTGCTCCGAGCTCATTTCCTCCAGTCCTTTGCACAAAACCTCTGGCAAACACAGAGTCTGGGGCTGGAGCTGACGTGCTGGATATCTCTGTGCTGCCACAGCTGCCTGCCGGAGCCCCCCTCACCCCAGCCCCCCCCCAGCCCTTCCCAAACTCTGGCAGCACCCCAAGGTTGGGTCCCCCTGTCCCCACCAGCCAGGACCAGTGGGGCCTGAGTGGGACCAGTCTGAGCATCAGAGACGCCCGAGGAAGTCCCTGAACTGCTGAGGGTCCCTCTCATCAACACCAAACCAGGCTCCTCATGCAGAGCTGGTCGTGGCAAATTGCCACTTATTGGGTTTAAAGAGACTTAAATGTTTTCATCCTCCAGGCAAAAGATGCTTCGAGTGTCCTCATTAAATCCTACCTGGGGTAAAAATAGCATCCCCCAGAGAAGCCCAACTCTGCAGTTTGTGTTCTTCCTCCAATCCTGCTCCAGGATGCTTTTAAATATCTGTCACTTCAGTGACCGCCTTCCTAGGATTGCTGGATTGACCCCCATGAGGAGCTTTGGAATGGAAACGGAGGGAAGGTGTTTGGGAGATGGGGATGGGAGGTTGTGCCCCTCCCTGGCGGGGTGGGAGCTCCCCTGCAGGGCTGCACATCATCCCACCGTGCCAGGGAATGGTGTGAGAATCTCTCAAATTCCTATCGGGAAAACAGGCCAAGGCAAGGCTATAAAATCAATAATCCCTCTGGTCCGAGCGGCAGCGGCAGCAGCAGTAAAATCAAATGAACGCTCCGAGCCAGGCTGCTGATTCCAACAGGAATCCTGCCCCTGCTCCCAGCTCCCGCTTTCATGTTTCCCCGACTTCAGCACTACTGCGGGCAGATGCCTTGGAATATGATTTATTTGTTTGTCTTGGCATCCCAACAAGGCATCCTGAGCCCAGCAGAGCTGATCAAGAGCCACTTCCGAGGTCCTGGGCCCTTCCAGCCAGCACACACTGCCCTGGGTGCTTCCAGGGGTTTTGTTCTCCAGTCAGCGGGGGAGACGCATCCAAGAGCTGCATCCAACAGCCAATCCTCCTAAAACAATGCTCTTGGCTGGCCGGGGCTGAGGCTTGGACTCTGCTCCTCCGACTGTCAGGGAAACAGGGCTGGATTCAGGCAAGGAAAGCGCCTGTGCCCAAATCCATCCATCCAGAATCACAGGAGGGGGGCTTGCGAAATTCCCCTCGGATCCCAGATCCCCGGGGTGAACTCCCTGCTCCCAGGGAGCCAGGCTGGAATCAAACCTCTCCGAGAGCAAGGAGGCTGGGGGCTGGTGATGTTATCACAAACCACTCCAACAGCTTCTTGAGGCCCTTCCAAAAGTCTTTGTTTTTCCCAGCTCTTTGCTGTTGGATTGCAGAGGATGATTTAGAGCCAGAGCCAACTATCTCCCAGAATGGAACAGTTTCACAAATTGCAAGGCCGAAGGGACCATTGGATTCCTCAGCCCAGCCTCCTGTGTGAGCCAGGCCAGCCCGGCGCTGTCTCATTAGAGCCTTAATGCTGCAACCGCTTCCTTCTGCTGGGAGCCGCTTCCCTGCCTGCTTCCAGACACCGCAATTCCCACTGTCAGCTGGATCCAGGGCTGGGGAGGAATAAAGCCACCCTGGGCAAAAAGCAGCTTCCAGATCTGAGGCTCGACAGCAGAGCAGCCTCAGGTCCTTGTGTCCATCTGTCCCACCCTCTGTGTGCTCCTCCTGCTTCACACCGGGGGTGGTAACCAGAGTGGAGCGGGATCTGTGGGACATATCCTGTGGGAATTTGGGGCATGAGGTTTATGTCCATGGAACTTTTGGTAGCAAGGCAGCTCCATCATCAACTCCACGTCATCCTGTGCCTGCTAAGCAATCCATGCTGGACTGGCTCTCAGATGCCATTCCAGCTTGGAAAGCATTGTTCCTTCTGTGTCTCAGGTCCAGAGGGACAGAGGAGTGTCCTGATATTCCTGGTGACTCTGCTGGTCTGTGGAAACAGCTCCAAGCACAGCACAGGAGTCACCAAGTATTCCCATATCTCGTGGTTCACAGGAGGCAAAGGATTCAAGGCCAGGTTGGATGGGGCTTGGAGCAACCTGGGATAGTGGAAGGTGTCCCTGCCCATGGCAGGGGGATGGCATGGGATGGGATGGGATGGGATGGGATGGGATGGGATGGGATGGCGTGGGATGGGAGGGCAGGGTATGGGATGGCATGGGATGGCATGGGATGGCATGGGATGGGATGGGATGGCATGGCATGGCATGGCATGGCATGGCATGGCATGGCATGGCATGGCATGGCATGGCATGGCATGGCATGGTCTTTAAAGGTCCCTGCCAACCCAAACCATTCCATGATTCTTGGATGGAAGCCCACAGAGGCTCTCCTGCCATGCTGCCTGATTTACCTTCCCAGAGGCTTTGATGGGAGCCCTTCCATCCCAGAGTTCCTGAGCATTTCTTGCTGCCTGCCTGGCTCCCCCTCCTTGGCCCCCTGAGCACAAACCTCACCAGCACCAGCTGATCCTTTCTGGAAGCCGTGGCAGTCGCTGGGAAATGTGTATTTATTTCTCTTCCTCCCTCCAGAGTGTCCCCTCTCAGCTCCGGAACGTGACGTTGGATTTTGTGCCGGGAACACGCCGCTGTGTTTGAACAGGTTTTTCTATTCCCCCATCACTCACCAGCTCTGCTGCAGGAGATTTATTGACTTTTATTTATTTATTTGGACTCCGCCATTTTTCATGTGGGACAGAGCAACTGCCGAGTGAGGGCGGCCCGGGAAGGGCTCAGCGGGAGGCTCGGCCTGAAGCCTTTGAGCCACTTTGTTTCCTTTGGTTTCATCTCCTGCCCTGCAGTAAACACTTGGACAAAGCTCTGCTTGTTCAGGGATGGGGCTGGGCTGCCAGGAAGGAGAGCAGAGAACTTCTGTGCTGGTGGCTCCGGCTCCTCTTCCACTGTCTCCAGAGATCATCATAAAATCATGGAATCACAGAATGGGTTGCATTGGGAGGGACTTTAAAGCCCATCCACTGCCACCCCCTGCCATGGCAGGGATACCTTCCCCTATCCCAGGTGGCTCCAAGCCCCGTCCAACCTGGCCCTGGCCTTGGCCACTTCCAGGGATGGGGAGTCTACAACCTCTCCGAGGTCACACCCTGGGGACACCCTGCTCCATTTGTGGGTCTTCTGGTGCTGTTGGTCAAACTGGGACGGGGAGTTCCTGGTCCCAAGCTACACCGGGGTGTTCTTTCCCAGCTGATATGGAAAACAGGAATTCTGGCGCCTGGAGTGGCAGTAGCTCTCCTGTTTGATTCCTCTATCTCTCAGCCGTGTGTTTCCTTCCACTCCGGAGTCCCAGCAGCCTGGACTGCTGCAGAGGAGGGCTGGGAAGGGTTCCTGGGGGCCAGTGGGGCTCACCAGGGCCAGGGAACTTCCCTGTCATTTCTGTTTACTGGGATCAGCTGGCCGGTGCCCGGCGGTGGGGTCGGAGCTGATCCCACAGCTCCTGGGAAGGGGGTGTGGGGGCTGTGGTATCCCATTGCTCCGGCTCCCGCGGTGCCGGCCCCTCTCCAGGGCCTCCAGCCAGGCATTCCCTGTGCCGTGGGCCGGAGCAGCCGGCACTGGGACTCTTCCCAAGCCGTCGGCTGCTGGTAAGGAAGTCCCACTGGCAGAGCCTCTTCCAGATGTGCACAGCTGTGAGCACACCGCGGCCCCCTCCCGACACCGGCCCTGCCGTGTGCCGGGCTGGGCAGGAGCAGGGATCGCATCCAGGGAATGCGTCACTTTGCCAGGCCCCGGTGTCACCTCGTGACGTGTGGCAGAGCTGGCTGGGCAGGAGCAGGGATCGCATCCAGGGAATGCGTCACTTTGCCAGGCCCCGGTGTCACCTCGTGACGTGTGGCAGAGCTGGCTGGGCAGGAGCAGGGATCGCATCCAGGGAATGCGTCACTTTGCCAGGCCCCGGTGTCACCTCGTGACGTGTGGCAGAGCTGTCGGGACGGAGCTGCTGCCGGCCAGGGGTCCCTGCCAAAGCACCACGTCCCCGGTGCCCCCCCGGTCTCACCCTGACGAGTTCCAAGTCCGGCGAGTGGGACTTGCAGTGTTTCCTTTGGCAGAGGCACCTCCAGCCTAATTATCCCCTCTTACGTCAGTTCTGCTGTGTAAGCTGAGATTTCCCGGACTCGTTCTCACCCTGATGCTTCTGGATTCGCCCTGCGGCTCCATGTGGGAATGCTCTGCCTCCCGCAGGCACCTGCAGGCACCAGGGATCATCCCCGTTCCCGCAGGGTTGGGGGATTGGGGCCCTTACCCGATCCCTGACCCTGCCAGGATGATGATCCTGCAATCCCTGTTTCAAGGCTGCTGCTCCAAGCACACATTAACTCCAGCACAAACCACGATTCCACTGGGAAGCAGCGCCCTTGGGGAGGATCAGGAGAGGTCACATTCCGTGGCTGTTGCAGGTATTGCTCCAGAGCCTGGCAGCTGCCGGGAGCAATCTCTGAGGATCAGGTGCTGCAGATCATCCAGGTGCCCCAACAGATGCAGCATCCATCCACAAGTCCCTCCAGGCCTCTGCTCTCTTCTCCCCAAGGATCTTCCCAGTATTCCAGGGAGGGATCCCATGTCCTGGAGATGCTCCTCCTGCCACACATAGAAATCAGAGATCCATGTCAGAGGAACAAATGGTCAGGATTTTTTTCCTCTCCTACCTTCATGTTGCTCCCAGTGGAAGGATCCCACTAATGAAGCATCAAAGATGCTGCCCAGGTCTGCTCCTGAAAACCGGCTGAGCGAGAGCAAAGCCAGGGATCCCACCAGAGGGGGTGCAGTGATGGGGCTGGGCATGAGTAGGTGTGGAGGAAGGACATGGTCACCCCTTGGAAAACATGGAAAACAACAGGAATAACTGCTGGTCCTCAGCATGTGCTGAGGTGTGGGGTAGAGACCAAGGACCAGGGAAGGCCAAGCCACTTCCCGTGGCTTTTCCTTGGCCACAGCTTTGATCTATTTTTAAGGAAAACTGCTGAAACACAGGGAATTGAGTCATGGTGCTTGGCAATGGCCGGCGATGGGGCCAGGGGGGCTCGGCTGGGCTCCTCCAGCCACAAAAGTGGTGGGTAGGATGTGACCACTCCATGCCCTCCTGCACCCCCTGCTCCTGCCGGGAGGGAGGGAGGGGGCCAGGTGGGAAGGAAAGGAGCAGCAGAGAGCTCCAAGTCCTCCCTTGTCCAGACTGCCTCGCTGCCTCACTGGATTGTTTTGTTTTAGTGGCATTAGGGAAGGATGCGTTTGTGTTTTCATCTCCGGTTGTTGTGTCCCTCGGGGCCCCTCACTCCAGCTCCTTTGTTTGTGAGCAGAAAACACTTCCACGACCAAAGGCTGGCTGAGAAATCCTGGAGCAGGCTGTAAATCTCTGTGGCCAGCCGAGTGACACACACCTGCTGCTCCACAGCTGGGAGAGGGGAAAGGGGAAGCTTGTTATGGGGTTTTTTTCTGCTTTTTTAATAAAACTTGCATGATTCTCATTGAGATTTTCCAAAGAAATGGTGTTATTGCAAAGCAGGAGGCAGTGGCAGCCGTTGGTGATGGATTTCCCACCTCTTCAAAGCCCAGAAGCCTGCATGGAATAAAGGATTAGGAGCGATGTCCCTCATGGGAATGGAGAAGGTGGGACATGGGGGCTGTCCCAGGGTTGGAACCCCCATCCTGGGGCTGGGGAGAGCTCATGGGGTGCTGCAGGGAGGGCTCAGGGTCATTGGACAAGTGGGATGTGGTGGGACCACAGCAGAGGAAAATAAACCCCCAGCAGGACTTTGGGTGGGGTTTGGTTGGGGGTCACTTGTGACCACCAAAAACTAAAGGTAAAAGGTAAATTCATTCTTTTCTTTCAGTTGTGTGAAGGTAAAACCCCAGCACAACAATAGCTGGTGGTTTCACACAAACCGTTTTTATGGAATTGGCATCTTTGTGCCCCAGGAAAAGCAATCTGGGCCAAAGCGTGGCCCCTAATCAAAGCCTCGTTTGGGGGAGGGATTCATTAACTTTACTGGGAGCGCCTTGAAAAAATCATTTCAGAAAGAAGGCAGAAAATGGCCAAGATTTCCTGTGCCTGCTGTAACCTTAAACCTGCCGCAGCCACAAGGAGAGGGAAGCCTGGGGATGGAATTGCACGTTCCCAAAGCCTGCGCCTGCTGGAATGGCAGCGGTTTCCCCAGCTGCAGACAGGGCAGGAAAGGGGGGAAATCTGGTGGGAAGGCACTTCTGTCCCTTTTGATTTTCCTAGAGTGTGCAGATTCATTCTCTTGCCCGCTTCTCCCTTTCCTGGACTGTGATTAAAGGGGGGCACAGCCCCAGGTGGTCGCTGGGCCCTCACAGAAGATGCTCATTCATGCTGATGTTGCTGTCCCTCGGCCACCCAGGAGCTCTGAGCTGGAGCTGGGAGGCAGCCCCCCCAAATACTAATGAGGGCAAAACAATTAGGTAACCTCCGATGGATGCTGTGGTCCCTGAAATGTGGGGGTTTTCTGCCAGGACCTGAGGAGCTTCCAACAGAGACCTCTCCCAATATAGCGAGGAATTTTCTTCTTTTGTTGTTGAAAATTTCTGATCCATGAAAATCGGATCTTTTTATGGAGACATAAGGATTTCAATGAACATTGAGTTGGTGAGGATTTCTTTGGTGAGGATGGAATATCTCATCCGAAGGAGGGAGAGCAGCTCCAGAAGTCTGCTCTGCCCAGTTCCCAGCATCTCCAGGGGACGCTGTCCCTGTCATCCCCGGTGTAGAGGGATGAGCCACATGACAGAGTGGCCGTGCAGGAGGCTCCTAGCCAAGTCTGTGCTCATCAGTCTGGAACTGGGGGGCTCTGGAGCTGGGGAGAGCTGAAACAGGAGTCAGGGAAAGGCAGGGCAGGACTGGAGGGGCTGGGCCCAGCACCCTCTGTGCTGGCTCTACATTTTCCTGCTTCCACTTGGATGAACGATTGCACTCAGCTGAATCACTGGAGAGGAAAGAGAAGCCACTGGCACCCTGTAGTTAGCAGTGAGGAAATTAAATATAGCTCCCACTCCGGGTTGTGAGAGACAGGGAAAGGGAGCAGGCGTGGAGCTCAGGCACTCCCGTTCATCTGATTCCATCCAAAAGGATTAAAGGGACATTATCCTGGGCTACCCCTGCTCCCAGGATGTGCTGTGGGGGTCCATGCCCACCCTGTCACCACCCCAGAACCCAAGCCAGGCCCTATTTTGGGATCTCTTGCCCACCTGGGTTCTGATCCAAGAGCCTTCACCTCCTGCATTGTTTCCCTTACAGGGTCCCAGGCTCAGATCCTCCTCCCACTGCTCTCATCCCTAAAATATTCCTCCTGTGATATTCCCAGGCCTGGGTTCATTCTTCCCTACGATCACCTCTCCACTCTGTGTCCCCTGCCCATCCCCAAATCCCACTCCTTTCCCCTCCTGCACCCACTGTGAGAAGTGGGAACGATCGGAGTGAGCTCCATGGGAAGGGCGAATTTTTTCCAGAGGCACTTTAAATCAGTCAAATTTGGGGCAGATTTCCGTAGAAAAAACAGGAGACATATCTCTGCCACCAGAGCTGCATCTTGGAAAATGCTGCGGATCCATTCCACGCCACGGGAGAGCAAGAACTTCTCAGGGAGATAAACTAAATATAATTGGAAATGGAACTGTTTTCCTGTTTTCCAGCAGCAAAACAGGGGGTTTGTGTGTGCCGCGCTCTCAGGAACGGCTGTGCCATGCAGAGGGAATTGTTCCCGCAGCTTCTGCCTCAGGGAGATACCAAACATGGGAAATTTCAGCCCAATTGATCCGAGGCTGGCAGCGCTTGGCAGAGCCTCCCGATGGGAAGCGTCGGGAGAACTCCACCAGGAACGGTGGTGCCACAGCAGAGATTGTGCTCCCAGCCCTGGAAAGTTGGCACGGCACTCACGGCTCCCGCTCCCATTTAGACGGTGCAGAATTCCTGGTTTTTCACTGCATTGTTCCACTCCTTTTCTTGTCCTTTCTCTCTTCCCCCATTCCTGGCGCTCAAGGCAGCTTGGCTGGGCTGGGATGACAAATCCTCCTGTAGCATCTGCTGGGAACTGATAAGACAAGAGCTGATAAGGCTGATGTGCTGCTCCTGCTGGACAGGGGAATGATGCCTTTGGCTGGGGCCGGGACTCTTCCCTCACTGACTCCGGCAGCATCCCGGGATCCAGGCTGGGCTCCAGCCAAGCGCCCCAAATTGGAAAATCAGGCTGAGGGTTTGGGAGCTGGGGCAGGCTGTGCCTTGGAGTGTGGTGTTTTCTTTCCAGGCTGTTGACTCTTTCCTGAGGTTAAACACAGATGTGGAGGCAAACCACAGCCTCAGCCCCTCATTCTGCCCTGCCCCAGTGTCTGCAGTTTTTTGGAAGAGATAACAATGCTGTCTTTGTTTCCTCCTCTCTTCCCGCCCTCCTCCCTCCCTTTTCTCATTCCCTCTCTCCGAGCACGTAAACCATGATAGCAACGCTCCTCATTCCGCAAATAGTCTGGGAAATGGGGCTGAGCGGGAAGGGCGATGGGAAGGCAAGCACCAGTTGGAACCAGGGGAAGGCTGAGCCCGAGATCCCATCACTGCCCTGGGCTGTCTCCGCAGGGTGCCAGGAGCTGGTGTGGTCTCCGTGTGTGGAGGCAGAGGGATGACCACTAAATAGCATCTTTTACTCCCAGAGGTCTTGTTTTACAGGGAATGTCACCACACTGCCTGCCAAGCTTTCATCTCTTCCCATTCTCAACTGCAAATTCGATCTGGCGTGGAATAGTGGGAGTCTGGAGGAGCAATTCCTGCTGAGTTCTGCGGGCAGAGCTCTCCTCTGGGCCTGGCTGGCTCCATAATGGTGGCGTTCCTTAGAAAGGCCTCTGTGATTCCTGAATGTGGTCCAGGTTTTCCCAGCGTGATAAGCTCTGTGATCCGCACTGTCTGCCGTGCCTCGGGAGTGGGGAGGGTCTGAGCAGCAGCCCCAAAATTGCTGCTGGAAACAAAGATTGGGAGCACTTACAAAATAATGTCCAAGAGGGAAACTCAGGCGCATCTGAGCCTTCCCAAGGAGCTGCTGCTCTGGGAATTAACCCAGGATCCCATTTCTCTGGGAGTGGTGCTGTGGCAATCCAGCTGCAGGGACACAGGGGCCTGGAAGTCGAGACCGGCTCGGACACAGGGTCACCACGAGGACCCCATCCCTCGAGCCAGGCTGGGAAGATTCCATCTGGAATTTGCCAAGTTTGTGTTTAATCTAGAGCTGAATCATCCCACACTAGCGGGGTCAGAAGCTGTGTCTTGGTTTGTGTTTAAATCTCTTCGATGCTAAAGTGGGACACTTATCCTGGCTCTGTAGGACAGCAGGGACATGGGGACCCGCAGGGGCAGGGAAGGGAATGTGGAAGGCTGGATGCTGTAACCAGAGGCACCTCAATGGATTTTGGTCTGTTCCCTGATCCAAAGATGGACCCTAACAGAGAAGTGTTTTGAACAAATCACTGTTATCAACAAATAAAAACTGGAGCAAGCTGGGAGTTGGGCCCGGTCTGGAATCAATCCATCAGTTCCTGGAAATAACACCAATATTTCAGTGTGTCCCATTTAATGCAGTTTTGGAAATGCCTCGTGCCCCGTCCTTTGGAGGTCAGGCTCCATCATTAACCCCTCGCTCCGAATCTCTGGCTGGGTGCTGAGCATTGAAACTTCCCATTCACTGAATGCCAAGAAATTCCTCTCGGAGCCCACGGCTGGGACCGCCCTGTCCCCGGCTGTGCTCTGGGGTCCGCATTCCTCTGGGATCAGACCTCAGGCTGAAGGAAGAACGCTCTTGGAAGAAGCCCTGGGAGATGAGGTGGTGACAGAGGAATGCTGAGAGAGGCATGGGGGACTCAACACCCTTGGACCAAACTGGGATGGAGGTTTGCAAACAAACATTCCATGACACAAACCATACCCTGACCTGGAGCCAGCCGGTCCTGATGGATCCTGGGGCTGCACGGATCACTCCCCTCACTGCCACACCTTCATCCTCCTTGACATCCCCCTGCTGTGCCCTGGGAATCATTTTGGAGTTGTTTTCCCAGTCCACGCTCTCAGTTTGATGTGACAGAAATTGTTAATATTTGCTGTATCTCCTGTGCCCTTGTTTGATTGGTTCCCATTAGCAGGCTCCGATATCACTGGAATTAAGCCTTGCCTGTAGCAAGACCAAATCACTTTCTCTTATTAAAACAAACTTTTGGTTCTTGTTGGAAGAATTTTATTGGGTTTTCTTTTTCTGGAACTCTTAGCTGTTTGTGGAAAACCAGAATAAATACTGGTATTGCCTTCAGACTGAAATATCTCCTCTCTGGTCAGATCTGGTGTGTCTGCTCCCAGTTTTGTCAGGAACTGGAGCTGTAGGACAGGGAGTAATGGGTTCAGACTGAAAGAGGGGAAATTTGTGTGGGATATTGGGAAGAAAAAAAGGTGTGGAGGCCCTGGCAGAGGGTGCCCAGAGAAGCTGTGGCTGTCCCGTCCCTGGAAGTGTCCAAGGCCAGGTGGGATGGGGCGTGGAGTCACCTGGGCTAGTGGAAGGTGTCCCTGCCTGTGGCAGGGGGTGAGACTGGATGGGCTTTAAGGTCCCTTCCAGCCCAAACCATCCTGGGATTCCATGATTACATAGAGAACAATATTCCCATGCTCCTTGACCAGCAGCACTGTGGTCAGACCTAATGCAGAAATGCCCTAAAATAGCCGCATAAATACATATAAAGCAAATCTGTCCCAAAGTATAAACCAAAATGAGGGTGTTTATGTGGCAAATGCAGAGCACAAGGAGAAGTGACTCCAACACTTTAAGTCCAGGAAAATGATCCGTGTGGGACCCTGCTGGGCTCAGCTCTGCCACGTCTTTAAAAGCCACCCCCCTTCAGAGGGTCCCTTTGGTGGGACACAGGGACAGGCTGGGGCACAGGGGTGCCTGCTGGGGGGTGCTGGGACCCCCAGGAGAGGCAGGGCATCCATGAGGGGTCAAGGAAGGGGAAAATGCTTGGAAAGCTTGGGAGGGGAAAGGAAGGTATAGGGGGATCGCATTCAGAGCAGGGAAGTGGACTCAGTCCAGAGCAGCAGCCAGAGCTCAGTGCTGGTGGTGTCAGCATGGGGCAGGGCCATTATTCCAACACCCAGAGATGGGTCTGATATTTTATTTACTAGGAAAGAACCTTTTTCCATTCCCTGCTTCCCTGAAAAAAAAAAAAAGAGTGAGCAAGAGAAAGAAAAACCCTCTCAGGCTCATTAAAGGCAAATGTTCCCACTTAGGAAAAACTGAGGGGTTTTCACTCATGGCTTATGAGAAACAGCAGCCAGCTCGGTTCTCTTCATCCCTGTCCCCATTCCCTGCTCCCCTCCTGACACCCCTCCCGTTCCACATCCCAGCAGCTCCAGCAGTGGCATCCAGAGCACTTGGGCTGTTCCAGAGGGCTTGGGACACATGGAGGGCTGGCAGAGGAAGGTGTTGGGGCCTCTCGGCCTCCCTTGGCCTGGAGGTGCTCTGAGTGATGGAGGATGGAGGAGCTGATTCCTCTCTCTCCTCTCCCAAAGCCTCGTCCTTTGGCAGAGCTGGGAGCTGGCTCTGCAGAGGGCTCACATCCCAGGCAGGGAAGGGCAGAGGGATGGAGCCCCCAAGGATTTGGCTGGGTGTCCTCCTGTTTCCAAACACAGACCCCATGGAGAGCCTGGCCCAGGCTGAACCAGCCCTGAACAAACATCCGTGGTGTCCATGGGACATGGCAGGAAACCATGGGATGAAATACTGTGGAATAAAATTCTGAATTACAACCTGCCCAGCCTGGAGGAGACACTCGGGCTCCCATTCCCAGGACCGTGCTGGAGGCTGAGCTCATTCCCAGCTCAGGGATGAGCACTGGGGGCAGCAGCATTCCCTGTGCAGCCTCCAGCCACCTCCCAAAGCCCCGAATGGGCACTCTGTGGATGGAAACAGAGCTCACAGGAGCAGGAGGAGCTTTGGGAGGGGGAATCACAGGATCCCAGCTGGCAAAGGAGAGAAGTGCTCACAGCTGAGATCTGAGCTGAGAAAGGCTTCAAGAGGGGAAAAAGCCCCTTGGGAAAGTTCCTTGGAGCATTTGGGGGAGCAGGACACAGGCAGGGAGAGGATGGATGGGCGGAGGGAAGGGAAAGGCTTTGGGGCCATTAAAAAGAAATTTCCCTCTGCAGAGCAGGAAAATCAGCTTTGTTTTTGAAAGCAAACAAGCAAACACATGTTCAGCCCAGCTAAACGCAACCTCTCTGAGTTATTATTTATTATTTCTACCATGGCAACATTCAGGGACTTCTGGAAGATTGAAAGGGATCCCTGTGTTGGGCTTTGTAGCAACACGGAGCAGGAGACAGCCCTTGAGCAGGAGATCAGACACAACAAATGGGAGCAGCCGAGGGATGAAGGGTGGGAAGCGAAGGAACAATAACAAGGCTGTGTTTGCTCTTGCCAGCTCTGTACACATCAAGGGGGGTTGAAGGCTCCATGGTTTAGCAGCTTTGAAACTTTGCTGTAAACATGGCTTTGAGCAAAAACGAAGTGGAAATAAATAAAAACATTTCAGCTAACGGAGTTGCTCCGCTCCCTCTGCACCGCCGCCGTCCAAGGGCTCTTTGGAAGCAGGAGCAGCTCTGCTGTGGGCTCTGTGCTCACATGGTTCTGCTGCAGAGCTGGGAAATCCAGAGCTCCCAGTTCACCTCCAAGTAGGATTATGGTCAGGAAAGATTCTGCAGGGGGAACAGACACATTCTCAGTGGAACAGCTCCTGCTTCCACGCCGCTTCCTCCTCAGCAGCTGTGCTGAGGTGTGCCCTGCTCACAGCCTGGGATGGGAATTCCTTCTCCATGCCCTGCTCACAGCCTGGATTTTGAATTCGCTCTCGAGGAGGGAATTCCCTCTCAGGAAATTCAGGGAGCTCAAGACAACTGCTGAGAGTCCAAGTGGGTCCTCACTCCCCTTCCCAGCCCATCCCACCACCCAGAGGATGAGGATCCAGGGATGATGATGTGGGCCATGGATGATGCTCCTCTGCAGTCCCAAGACCCAGGGGAGACAATGAGGTGTTAAGGGGGGCTTTTTCACCCCAAACCCCTCTGCACAATCCCAGCATCATCTGGAAAGGCCAAGCAACAGCTTTGGATGGACTGTCAGTGATTCACAGGGAACTGTGCTGCTGTCCCAGGAGACTGAGGACAGTCAGAGCAAAGGCAGGTTTGGGGACAGCCAGGGCTGTGTCTTGTCCTTCCTCCAGCACAACAAATCCTCATGCCAGGTCCAGTTTTCCCAGTGCCCACAGCAATGCTCCCAAGAAGCCAAGGAGAGATGTTTTTCCAAAAGAAAGAGCTAAACCAGCCCTGAGGTTGTTATTTGTTGTTTACCCCTTGCTCCAGGGTTAACAAGTGCTGAACAAAACTCCCGGGAAGAAATCTTTCTCCCAGGTAAACATCCGGCCCTGCTCGAGTCCAAACAGCTTTTACTGCCGACTTTAGAGGAGCCAGATTCTCCCCTCAGTGCCTTCTCAGGCTGCTTCACACCAGGCAGGGATCTCCAGGCACTTTGAAGGGGTCAGGCTCCTGCTGGGACAGGTAATTTCCCAGTGGGAAGCAGCCTGAGCTGCTGGCTCTGGCTCACAGCTGTGCCTGCGGTGGTTTTCAGGGAAGAAGAAAGGAGGGAGCTTCCCTGATGAGTGGGTGGCACAGGGAAGGGTCTAAAGGGAAGAAAAGCAGTACCAAGAAGGGAGCCCGGAGCACAGCTGGATGAGCAGGATGCAGGGATGGAGGAGGCTGGGAAGTGCAGTGAGGACCAGACTGGAGTCCTGAGCATGAGGAGGAAAGTGAGAGGAAGTCAGAGGGTCGGCACATTCCCGTGAAGAACTGCCATGTTCTCAGTAGGCTGAAATTTTGCCTGTGATCCTGGGTTTTCCTTCTTACCAGTGACCTCTCCTTGTCTTTCTCCTCCCAGGAGCAGGAGGTTTGTGCTGCCTCAGCCTTTTTCCATCACTCACTCCCACCATTTGGGCATCATCTGCCTCAGCCCTGGCTTGGGCTGTGCACCCAGAGCCCCTCTGTTCTCCCAGCTCCCAGGGGTGACCTTGCCTGTCCATCCACAGCCGTGTTTCCAGGCTGTTATCTCTCCATAGCTTGGTTTGACACATCCCTGTCTCGAGCTGTGACTGATGGCAGCCCAGCCTGCTCAGAGCCAGCCCGGGCTGCTCAAAGCCAGCCAGGCGCTGTTACCAAGCTCATTTTTCTGGCCCTCAGCTGGGACTGCAGCCAAGCACAGCTTTCCCTTCCCTCACCCACCTTTTCCCTCCCATCCACAAAGGTGTTTGTCTTCATCTCTCAGCCCCTCCTGGAGCCAACTCCCCCCATCACTCTCCCAGACAGAAGTGCAGGGTCAGCTCTGTCTCTCCCAACCTGCGATAAGCAGCTTTTATCACTCACTACCTGCAGTTTCAAACCACTCTGTATTTCTTCATCTTCCCTCAAATGCAGGAAGGTTCCCAGACTGCTGATGGTGCTTCTTCATGCCCCTCATTCAAGGGCTCCTTAAACCTGGCCAAGGCTCCCTTTCCTTCTCCTCATCATTGCACTCCTGCCTTGCACTGAGTGCAGTAATTATAATAATTAATAAAATAATTATTAATGGAATCACAGGATGATTTGGGTGGGAAAGGACCTTGCAGACCACCTTGTCCAACCCCTTGCCCAACACCTTCCACTATCCCAGGTTCAACCTGGCCTCGGACACTTCTGGGGATGGGGCAGCCACAGCTGGGAGGGGCAGCCACAGCAGGGCAGGTTGGACAGGGGATAGTGGAAGGAGCTCCCAGGCCTTGGAGCAACCTGGGATAGTGGAAGGGGTCCCTGCCCAGGGCAGGGGATGGCACTGGATGGGCTTTAAGGCTTTAAGGTCTCTTCCAGCCCAACCCATCCTGGGACTCTGGGATTCTCCAGGCACAGCCTTCGCACAGCAGCACTGAGCACATCTGGCAGGTGCACAGCTGGACACTGCTCTGCCAATGAGCTTGGTTATCCCGATTTGGGAACCTGCAAGAGCCCCTCGGGACAGTTTGCTGAAAATGTGGCTCTGCACCCTTGAGATGCAGCTTTCTCCCATGCCTTTATCCCAATTTTAGTGTTCTGAAGGGCATCAGGAGCACTGCAGGCACCCCCCGGGCATATCCTGTATCCCCAGGTCTGAATTGTTTCTGTTACCAAATGATTTCCCTGGAACTGGTTTCTCATCTGTCTCTTCCTGCCCTGACCAGCATTCCCACGTGCCCACAGAAGGACCAGCTGCCCTTGGACTCTGCCAACACCCCCTCGCTCGTCCTCATGAATCCAAGGAAGCCTCAATTAAACAGGATTAGTGATAACACAGGAAAATGAAGAGCAGGAAGCCTGAGGTGTAAACAGAGCCGCGGAACAGCTCAAACACACAAACACTCAGAGCAGCAGCTCCCCGAGATCCTCGAGCTGCAGAAATGTTCCCACAATCCCTGGGAAAGCTCTGGGAATTGGTACAACAAACCTGAGGGCAGAGCCTGCTGCTCTCCCTGCCTAGACACACCTCGTTCTCTGAGCCACCCCATGGGCTCTGCCGGGATTTCCCTGGAGTGAGGCACTGCTGAGTGAGGAATTGCTCCGGCAGGAGCTGGGTGATGGACGGACTTGAACTTCCCGAGTGTGATGAGCCCTGGACAGGCAAAATGAGAAAGGTGCTGAATTCCCACCCTCACCTGGAACTGAAATGGAAATGAAGCTGTTCTCCAGATAATCAGGCTCATTCCTGCTGCATCCCGGGGCTGCACAGTGCCGGCACTCTGCACTCACCTCGGGATCTGCCTGCCGGGAAACATTCCCAATTATCCACTCTCCCTGCCTGCCCCATTCCTCACAAATTGACTGGCTCAGACTTTTGCAATGCTGTTCCCAGAGGAATCAGAGCATTTTCAGCGGGATGTTCCCTGGGTGGGATGTTTCCAAGGCAGTTGGAACTCACGGGGTCTGCGGAGCCCCCACTTCACCCACCCCCAGCCAAAGGTGCCTTCCCATCTCCCTGGAGGAACCAAAACTCTGTGGAACAGCTCAAAAAAAAAAAAAAAAAAGGATCAAAACCCATGGGAGAAATCAGGGAGCACCAGGGTTGTCAGCAGCATCCCTCTCCCTGCATCACCTGAGGTCCCTCAGGCACAGCCCTGTCCTGGCGTTGTCACCAAGCCACGAGATCATTGAGATCTCATAACAGGCTAGAGCTCATGAAATGATAAAGCTGAGCGACTTTAGCCTGATTGAAGCAAAATATTTAGAGAAGGCTTTCCAGTGTTTATAGTAGGGGTTTGGAATTTTTATTTCATTGGAAATTTGGAGCTGCTGACACTGTTGCTCAAATCCGGGATGAAAGAACACTGGAACAGTGGTGTTTTTGGCTGACTGGGAATGTTGTGCTGCAGCCAGCTCTAACAGCCTTGTCTTATTCCCCTCCAAGCAGAGGATAAAAGAGAAATATTTTCACTTTCCCAAAGAAAGCCAGAACAAAACTCCTAACCTAGATTTGCAGAGGCTGGGGCAGGAGAAGACTCCTCGGGTGACTTCCAAAAGTTTGCAATGATTGAAGTGTCTGAGGTGATGCTGCAGGTGAGCTACAGCCTGGGAAGGTCAATGTTTTCCATACTGGGCTGCTCCGTTGGAACCCAAATCTATTTGGCATTGCTTTAGGAGCATTCCAAGGTGCACTTGATTGGGAATAACTTCATTTGCAGGAATGGCTTTAGATTTAAATGGGATATTGGGAAGAAATCCTTCCCTGCGAGGGTGGGGAGGCCCTGGCACAGGCTGCCCAGAGAAGCTGTGGCTGCCCCATCCTTAGAAGTGTCCAAGGCCAGGCTGGACAGGACTTGGAGCAATGTGGGCTAGTGGAAGGTGTCCCTGCCCGCAGCAGGGCTGGGACTGGATGGGCTTTAAGGTCCCTTCCAGCCCAAACCATCCTGGGACTCTGGGAATATCCCTGTTAGCTTGAGTCCTCACATGCTGGAGTAATGTTTTTAGCTTTAGAAGACTTAATTCAGGTTTAAATTTCCCTTCCCACATCTCTTGTCTCCTGCAATGACCTGGACTTAATAATTTGAGGAATTTCGTGGAATTGCTGTGAAATTCTGAGCTGCAGAGACAGGGAGAGCTGGGTGCTCCCTCTGGTGGGGCTGGCCCAGGGGGCTACTGCCAGGTCCCACAGCTGTTCCTCCGGATGTGACCCGGCCCTCGGGGTGTCAGGGACTGGGCTACTGTGAGGGATGAAACCCCATTTCCCTTCCCTCAGCTGCGGCTCTGCTGGGAGAGCTGGGAGGAGCTGGGAATGCTGTGAACTCAGGTGGATGGAGGGAGGCAAAGCCTTAGAATTTCCATTAAGAGGGGATCAGTCTTATTCCAGGTGTGTAGAAAGACAGAAGGGTTTCTCTTCTCCCTCCAAGGAAATCCCAATCCCAATGAGCTCATGTGTGTCCTCGTTTGGAAGCTCCCACCACGCCTCCATAAAGAGCCTAGGCCGGAGCTGAGCTCAGCTCCTCTGGCTGCTCAATCAATACTCCATTCCCAGGTTAATGCAGTCAGCAGCTCAATTAAGGGAAAACCCCGTGGGAATGGGAATAAGTGTGGGTTTGCATGGAGCGAACAGCAGGTCCCTGTAACCCAGCTCCCAGAGCAATCAAACTCAGGCTGTTGTGCCTGGTGAGCTCTCCTGGAGCCAGGTGTCTGCATGGGACCCGTCAGCACCCCAGATCCCCAGGAAATTGGCTTTGGGAACAGCCTGCAGCACATTCCCAAGCTTGGGAATGCTCTGGGTATGGCAGCAATAGGAGGGGGAGGGAGGGACACAGGAGCCCCTTTGCCAGGGAGCGATGGAGCTGGGAGAAGTCTCCAGCTAAAACACGGAGAATTTTGGCTCCCTGTGCCCACAGAGCTCTTTGTGTCTCCCCACTGGGCTGACAGGATAAAACCTGCAGTAAATGAATGCAATCAAAGTGAGGAGGGAAGTTCCTGTCTCTGGCAGAGGACGTGACAGGGAGGGAGGAGGACAGGGATGATGTACGAGAGACAGGAGCATTCCCCCCTCCTTCCTCTCACTAATTAATTTTTCCCATTAGCTTGAGGTGATTTTGTGAAATCCATGTTGACTCTGATGTCTCAGTTCCTTCCTCCTTCTGTGAGGACAGGAGAGAGGGACAGCACTGGAGAGATCTGGGTCCGAGGCTGTCAGCTGGAATGCAGGAGTCTGGACCCAGCAGTGACCTGTGTGAGAGACTCCGTTATTGACCCAAGTAAATAAAGTGTGCAGGGAACAGACCCCTGGTGATGTGGGGAGGGAGGAATGGGATCCATTATTCCCTTCTGCGATAAGTCCTTGGCTGGGCTGGCAGTTGGAATCAGGAAGATCATTTCTCTAATCCAGATGGTTAATAAATGTGGATTGCTTTGCTAAAACCACTTGACAAAATGCAATTACTGCTGGCTGCAGAGCTTCCAGACAAGAAGCCAGTCTGGGAGCAGGCTTTGCTCTGGCTGGAAAAGCCACGGGGCTGAGGGAGCTGCTGTAATTCCTGGGGCCATCCCAGAGAAGGACTCAAAGGCATTTCCTACCCTCACCTTTCTTTGGGAACTTGAGGTGTTCTCCTGCACCTGCATCCCAGTGCTCAGCATGAAGTGCTGGTGCTGATCCCAGTCTCTGCTCTCAGCATACCCAGGCTGGGATATGGACCTGGGGGGCCTGGCTGAGGGAGGGATTGTCCCGCT
This sequence comes from Falcunculus frontatus, assembly GCA_013398115.1. Lineage (NCBI taxonomy): Eukaryota > Metazoa > Chordata > Aves > Passeriformes > Falcunculus > Falcunculus frontatus. Next base: position 1,308,839 of record VZRV01007516.1, read on the forward strand.
CTGCTCTGCCCTGGGCCAGCCTCACCTCCAACCCTGGGGCAGTTTTGGGCACTGCAATATCAGCAAGATCTAAAGCTGTCAGAGTGTCCAAAGGAGGGATACGGGGATGGGGGAACGTCTGGAGGGGCCACACAGGGAGCAGCTGAGGGCACTTGGATTGTCCAGCTTGGAGAAGAGGAGGCTGAGGGGAGACTCACCAAGGGCTGCTCCAAGCTCTGCTCCTTCCAAGGGGCAGCTCCAAGCTCTGCTCCCTGGGACCAGGGACAGGACCCAGGGAACAGCTGGAGCTGTGCCAGGGGAGGCTCAGGCTGGAGATCAGGGAAAGGTTCTTCCCCCAGAGGGTGCTGGGCACTGCCCAGGCTCCCCAGGGAATGGGCACAGCCCCGAAGCTGCCAGAGCTCCAGGAGCGCTTGGACACCGCTGCCAGGGATGCCCAGGGTGGGATTGCTGGGGAGTCTGTGCAGGGCCAGGAGCTGCACTGGGTGATCCTGGTGAGTCTCTTCCAACTCAGGAGGTTCTCTGATTCTCTAATTCCATGTTTTATTGGTGCTCCTTGGCCATGGGAGCAGCTGGGTTCCTCCTGGCTGGAAGCCCTGTGGGAACATCCCCCGGCACCAGGGGAAGGACCCGTGGTGGGTGCAGGGTTGGATGCTGGGCTGGAGCCCACTTTGAGGTTTCATTGCAGCCTTGCACAAAAAGCAGTTTGGAGGTTAAAAGCAGCACACTTGTGTTTATTTCTCCACTTTGGCACATCTGCTACTCACTAAAGCTATTTTGGGGGCTCTAAAAGTGGCAGTTTTAGAGAGCTCTAAATGGGTCAGCAATTTCCGGGTATTTTTTTTTCTGAAAAAAGTATAATTTGAACCACAGATGGGAGACATTCAAAAGGGTTGAGAGAAGGGTTTGGGGACACCTCTTCCATCCCCAGCTGAGACAGGTCTGGGAGTGCAAGGGATCACCATTCACATTCAGGGCTCTCCCCTTTTGAATCCAGCTCAGCCCATCGTAACACCAACCCTGGGGCATGGAGAGGTGTGATCCATGTCCTCTAATGAGGGATGTGATTCCAGGTGGATTTTCCTTGACTTGCCCTGGTGGGAAGGAAACCAGAGGTGGGTTTGTGGTGAGCAGCACTTTCCAGTCTGAGCTCAAAGCAGAGATATGGTTCTCTATGTTCACACTTCAGTTTGAATCCCATCTCCAGGCCAGGCTCCCGGAGCCTCCCCAGCCCCAGGAATGCTCCCTGGGAGCTTTCTAGGTCAAACAGTTATTTTTTTAGAGGAAACACTTAAAACTAAAACTCTGCAGAATTTCCCCCGAGGTTACAGAGTTTGTTTAGGCTTCTCCAAGCAGAGGATCTCAATCACTGGGAACTGCAAACCTCCCCCAGACGTTCATCCTGCTCCCGTCGCAGGCACAGCCCGGTTCCCAAGTTTGTACAGCAAACAACAACAGCAGAGCTGCTCCCTCCACTCATCAACGTCCAAGGGAATGGCAGAGCCGAGCCAGGAAGAGGAGCAGGGGCAGAGCCGAGTGAGGAAGAGAAGCAGGAACTGAGGAGTCCAGAGCAGGGACCCCATGGCTGGGAGCAGGCATGGGTTGGATCGATGATCTTAGAGGTCTTTTCCAACCTGAATGGTTCCATGATCCCACAAGGCCTGGGAGCTGCTGTCCAGCCCCTTGGCAAGTGCAGCATCCCCGGGAGGAGGACGGGGAGGCTCCGTGGGAGGAGGTTACCAGCGGGTCAGGAGGAGGATGAGGGGCAGGGATGAGGGAGAGGGCAGAGGGGCAGCACAGGCCATGTCTCCCTCTCGTCCTCAAATGCAAAACATTCCTTCTGACCTCCTGGTTTTCCATCTAAAAATAACCCATTCTCAGTGCGGTGGTGGCTCAGAGAAACACAATTTATCACACCAAAGGCAGGGTTGGGGATGTGCATTTGAGGGTGGAAAGGGTCAGATTTGGACCCTGCTCAGTGAGTTCTACAAGAGTTTTTTGGGGGTTAGAGAGACCTGAGGGTGGGATTTGAAGGTGGATTTCGGTCTGGAGAAGGTCACATCCATTTTGAACCATTTGATGGGCAATGGTTGTGCCAGTGCAATTTGCACTTGGGTGTCCTTAGCACCTGCCAAACCTTGGGCCAGATTCTCCACAAGGATCTCCTCCAAAATCCATGGAAATCAGCATTAAAGCAGCTGAGAAGTGACCCCACACTTCCACAAGCATTCCAGCTTTCCAGTGAACGTCGGCCTGCTCGAGCTGCTGCCTCTTTTGGGACGCTGCTTCCTGGGCTCATCCTCTCGGAGCAATTATCCCACTGTGGATCCGCCTTTGCAGAGCCGGCTTTCCAGTGGGGAGAGGAGCTCTGGGTGGAAGGACTGGAGGCAAGTCAGAGCTAGGAAAGCAATCAATTGTTCGTTAATGGAGTTACAGTAAAGATGTTATCCAAAACCACCGTGGCTGCCTAATTATTCATAACATCCCTCTGGAGATTCTCCTTTTGGCAAACTGTGAATCTCTGCTTTGTTGCCACAATAAAAGCAGTTTCAGGGCTGTAAATGAGAGGGTACAAATTACCATGGAGCCCCTGACAATATGGCAGCTCCCGAGACTTGGATTACATGGTAATTTCCATGCAATATCCAGGTTATTACATGGTAAGTGCCATGTCATTACAGGCTAAATGAATGATTATCACCCCTGCTTGACAAATTCACCTGACAAATTTTCCTCCCTCCTCGGTCTCTGGGATGTCTGCGGGCAGGATGCTGTTTCCATGAGGAACAGCGTGGTTGGGGTGGGCTCTTCTACCCCTGGATTTTCCCAGTCCCTCCTGGGCCGTGCCCATGGACAGCACAGAGTTGGATGGGATGTGTGAGGCTGTGACCCAGCTCTGTGTGTGTGTTCCAGACACAGAATATTGATAGGAATTTTGGAATATCCACGCCAGGGGAAACAGCTTCAAAGTTCCCAAAAGGAACAGAAATGCTCCAGTGCAGCTGAAAGAACTGTTTGAAAATCCTGAGTTAACAGGAGTAGACAATGATTTACAGTCTTCCCTCAGCTTTATCATTCCTGCCCTGAATATTCCAAAGCTCCTCTGCACACACTGGGAAACAGCTCCAACCGGGGAGTGTAAGTTTTTCACTTTGTACAACTTAAGGCTGCTTAAAACCACCACAAACCTGATCCACAGCTTTGTGACACCTTTAAATTCTCTTGCATTAGGCTTGAGGAGGTCTCATGGGTTTAAGGAATGGCCACAGCCTTGTGCAAAACAAGAATTCAGCCATTCAAGGAACTGAGGTCCTGTGAATGGCCACGGTTTTTCCACAGGAATATCTGTGGATGTCTGTATTATTTAATCTATAGATCCTTCTAGAGCATGATCAGGCCCAGCCTGGTGATGTTTGATGGGTGTTAGGGACATCCAGCCTGAATATCCTCACAGGGAGGGATGTTCAGCTACAGGCATTCAGTGTTACTTCCCAGACTGGGAGTTCTACTCTGGAGAATAAACAACCAACAAGAAATGGAAAGATTCAGAAGTGTCAAATCCTTTAAGCCCTGACACTTCCCTGGGCCTTAGAAGCTCCAGCCCCCACATTCCTGCAGAGTTTGCATTTTAATTGCACTGGTATCCCCTGGGAAGTCAAACTCCAGATGGGCCCAAAGCTCCATATCTCTTCCTGTGCCTCCTTAACCTGCTTCCCTCCCTGTCCTGCTCGTGCTAAGGACTGACAATCCAGAAAAAAATGGTGCAAATATTTGTCCCTTGTCCCCTCCTCAGGCAGACTGAGAGATGAAAAGGGATCTCTCTTTGATATTCCAAACATCCCATGCACACACAGGCCCAGATTCCACACATGGCTCCCAGGTTCCTTGACAGAACACCTGTACCTCCACTATTCCCACTGTTCAGACACTTCCATGGGAAACTGCTCTGCTTTGGCCCTAAAACCACAACTACAGCAGCTTTGGAAACCTCCTTCTGTCCTGCACCATCGCAGACACCAGAGCAACACCCTGGTTATCCCTGGGTGACCAGCTCCACGTTCTCTCTGCCCAGCCTGGCGAGTTTGGAATCAGGAGATCATCACCAGCTTCTTGGCATGGTGACAAATATCCTGCAGTAACCTTAAAAATAATCACAATCCATGAGGACAAGCAACATCCCTGAGCCTTCTGATGGTGTTTGCAAAGCTCAGAGTTGGCTTGAAATGGAAAAGGAGAAAACAGGCCAGGTGGGTCTGGAGCTGCTGAAAGGGCAAAAGAGAGAATCATGGAGTCGTAGAATCATGGAATCGTATGGGTTGGAAAAGACCTCAAAGATCATCAGGTCCAACCATCAGCCCAGCATCACCCCTGCGTTCCCCACTAAACCGCATCAAGTGCCCCATCCACATGAGTTTTGAACACTTCCAGGGATGGTGAGGGGCTGGCCACTGTTCCTTTGCTGTCCCTGCCCAGGAATGAGTCCCCAGTCCCTCTGCAGAGTATCGAGCAATGCCCATTCTGAGACTGTTCCTAATCATCGCCACGGATAAAACTGCTGCCCACTGCTCCAGCAGCATCCCAGGGCAAGCTCTGCCAGCTCCCTGCCACCAGGACCCTGGGCTCTTCCCGTGGGTTCCAATGCTGCTGCAGCAGCTCTGAGGGACAATTAGGCTTCATCAGGCAGTGCTGACATTTAGCACCAACCCCCCCTCCCATCTCCTGCCTGAATTTCCTTGCTCGCCTTTCAGAGCAAGAAATAAATGGTGCATTAGAGAGAAGGAGAGAGAGATGAGCTTTATTAGCTGTTTATGGAAGAAATTAAAATTGCTCATTAGTAACCACGGCACCGGCAGTGCCCCCCTCCCTGGCAGAGCCCCGATGGTTCCATGGGGAGCACTCGCCTCGTATTTATTTGGGCTGGCACCTGCCCGGTGCCTCCCTGTCCTTCTGCAGATGGGCACGGCGGGACTGCGGGGAAATGTCACCGCTCCTTCCCCCGCCAGAGTCACTGCTTCCCCCTCCCGAGTCGCTCCTCCTGCTCGGCATCCGCGGCGGCAGCTCGGGATGCTCCGCTGTGCTGCAGAGCAGCCGGGGCTCGCTGCGCTTAGGTGGAGGGGATGGGAGCGGTAGGGAGGTGACCTGGTGGCCGTGCACCCCGGCCGTGCCATTCCGGGGTGTCCCGCACCAGCCGAAGCAGTCCCGGGGCTCAGCACAATGGAGGGGTGGCTCTTCCCCTCCATCTCTCACCTCCCGGGCAGGCAGTGGTTCCACGTTATCATCTGATGCCGAAAACTTTTAACACAAGGGCTTGTTCACAACTTACGGGGCTGCGTGGAGCCGGCTGAGCCGGCTCTGCCCATGGCCAGCTCGGCCTCCTGCTCCGCCTTTTCCTCTTCCTCCTTTCCCCTCTCCATGCCCTCCTGCCCTTCCCACCAGCCCCACCGCGCTCTGCCCAGCGAGCTGTCCGTGCTGGCTGTGTCCTGACCCCGCCGTGCCGCGCCGGTGGCACCGGGGGCAGGCGGGAGGAAGCGGGGCCAGGAGCACTTCAAAGGCTCTGTATCTCCTCACGCAGCTGCCATAAAAAACAATCCAGGTTTCCGCTCCCGAGTCCCGCGTTGCCCTCGCAAGGGACATCTCTAGGGGCAAACGGATAAATCTTTCATCTCCTCGCTCTGGGTTTTATTAAATGCCTCTCACATCCATGGAAAACGCAGATTGCTGATAAATTCGGGCTGGTTACGGGAGAGGCAGATGGAGATTAACTCGCTGGGCTGACCGGAGAGTTGGTTCTTTCCAGGAAGATGGAGAGCTCTGGGATGTGCCGACACCAAAAGGCACAGCCTGTCCGTGTGGTAAAGCCTGGGAGAGCACCAAGCCTGCCTTGGGAGAGCTGCTGCTCTGACACCCTCCTGGCTCCAGGGTTGGTGCAGCAGATTTGCAAAGCTCAGGATCATGGAAAGGATGTTTAACCCTGGTGCAGGGGGCAGATCAGACACAGCTCAGGGAAGGGGAGGTACCAGGGCTCTGCATCACCTGGCCCTGCTCAAGGTGGGCTTCAGCAACAACCTGCTCCCCATCACGCCCACACACCTGTATGGGTATTCCAGGGGATCCCTGGGAATATCACGAGGATGCGGGTGAAAATGTCTCCTCACCCAAAAATCAGGCACAGCTACTGTGACTATCACAGCTGAGAGGGAACCAGGCACTTGGGGAACGCAAGACTTGCTGCTCACACGGGAGGTGTGGGGTGTTTCATTTTCCCTGATCTCTTCGGGGAATTTCAAGTCCCTCTGAAAGGGCTGAATGAACTTATTTAATCAGCAGCTCCACAGGCCCCAAAGGGTCCTCAGACCTCTAAAACTGGGCAGCAAGAATAGAGAAGTAGCATGTTCTCCATATCGGGGATGGAAGAAGGCAGGAAGTCATGGGACAAAGTTGTAGCAAAAAGAATTTGTGGGTTCACAAGGAGCAAGACTTTCTCCAGCCTGGCAAGGTGACTTCAGATATGGAGGCTCCATCCCAAAGGTCTCCTGGAAAATTTTGAGCAGCCATGGAGGGCTGAGATGGGGACAGCTCATCCTGCTGCTTGAGGACACACCCAGCAAATGTAGAAAACAGTTGCCCCAAGATATGAGATGAAATCAAATTAGGAACAAGAAGCTCAAGAATGAACTTCAAATGCCCTTTGGGGTAGCCAAGCTCTCGGGGCTGCTCTAATCAGTAACCTCCCCATTCCCCGGCCGCTGCAGCAAGCCCTGCTAAGCAGACAGATTTTCCATTAAGCCTGGAAGAAATGGCAAAGTGCCTTAATGAATGTCAGAGTTAATACCCCGTTTGTTATAGGCTGTGACTGCAATGTGATGGGTTTATAAAGCCGGCCCCTCATTACCCTTATCAATATTATTCTTACTCAGTTCCCGTCTGCAGGCCAGATCCACATCCAGCCCTTGGCTGCGGCTGCTCGACATGGGAGCTGGCTGCCTGAGGATCTGCAAGCCATCCTGCACCAGGGCATTTTCAAACCAGTAAAAAAGGGAATAAAATCCAAGAACTAAGGCAGGTTGAGCGTATAAAGCGTGTCTGAGGGAGCGCGCGGTGCGAGGCATCGCTGCAGCCGCTGCGGCTCTGATTGAAACCAGACTCAGGAAAGAAGGGCTGTAAACGTTTTTTCACTGCCTGTCCTAAGAAATTTATGTCTCACCCACTCCATCATCTCCTTCAGGGCTGCCTTTTTTTGCAGCTGTCTTCAGAGACCATCGGCTGAGCCCTTTTATGAAGTCCAGTCCATGATGTCACCCGGAACCATAACTCACTCACCTCCCTGGAAGGGCTCTGCACGGGGGTGCCCCATAAATAACAGCCCAGGCCAAGGGGACGCCTGCCCTGCTCGAGGAAAACCTTCCTGACATCGGAAGGGAAGAGAGAGGAATCTGCACATGGGGCAGGGGGACCCAGAGCGGGATTTGATGAACGCAGAACCACAACTGCGCAGAGCAAATGGGACAGAAAAACCGCTGATGTTGTGTCCAGCAGAACTTGCTCCGGAGAGGCCAAGGTGAGCCCCAGCTGCCTGGACATCCATTAAACCTTCCAGGGCTCTGCTTCCTCCAGAGAAATCCAAACCATGTGCCGGAGCCCCAGCCCAGAGCGTTGTTTGATGCCTGGGATTGAAATGACTCAGCAGCCGGGATGGGTCCGTCCTTCAGTAGCACCCAATTGGTCATGACTAAAATGTGCTCAGACTTTGGGGTGTTTCTGGGCCCCACATCCTGGTGGAGTTGCTGCTCACCCATCACACTTCTCGAGAGCAGGTGTCCACATCAGAGAGCACCAGGCCCCCGCCAAGGCCCATCCCCACGGTGGGGAAGCCGAGGGTAATTGTTTCATTGTGTCTGATAACATGTGGTTTTGCCATATTTATAATCCAGCGCTATTAAAAGGGGAAAAAAGAGATCAACTCAAAATCCCTCCACCGCAGTTGGCTCTAATTGTCCCTGTCCCACCACTTCCCCCTTCCCCAGTCCTGCTTGTGGGCTGTTTTGGCAGCAGAGCCAAAGCAGGAATGAGCTGTTGGGATGAAGTTTATCCTTCGGTGGGATGGCCTCGCTGGGGAGGACTGAGCGCTCTCGGTTTTCCTGGGAAGCCTGGACTGCATCTGCTTGGGTGCAGAGCCCGAGGAATGCCACCTCCCCGGGACACCTTCACCACTGTGCTGGAGCCACACCAAAGGTAAGTCATGACCTTCCCCCTGGAGTTCCATCAGTTAATGCCACTGGAGCTCTGCAGTCAACCGGGCTGGTCCTGGCAGCTGGAAAATGCACAGGCTGAGGAGAAAGATGTGTTCTCACATCTCCTGCATTTCTTCTCTTCCACTTGAGGATTTGCAGGGGTTGAATCTGTGGTCCCCAGTCACTTGTTGAACCACAGAAGTCCCCTCCCCGTGATGGCTGTTGCCAGGAAAATAAACAAGCACAAAGACTCCAACAGCATCTGCAGGACATACCCTGAGCCATACATTCCAGAAACTTTGGAGCTTTAGAGGGCAGGAGCAGGTTCTGAGTGCTTGGTGGTGTGGGCCATGTTCTCAGTGCCTGGAGCTGTGCCACACAGACAGTCTGTCCCAGTGAAATGTCCTCAGGGACTGGGAATGCCGTGCAGCCATTCCTCAGTGCCTGGGCATCTGCTGGAGTGTGGGATGCATCCGGGGATTTAGTTCTGAGCTGGAATTTATTGCCCTCTCCTCTTCTCTCCTCTCCCCAGTAGATACAGAAGTGGGGGAGGGTGATGGTGTCTTTTTCCCTTTCTTTCCTCCCAAACTGAAATTAAAACCAGCCAAAAGCCCACCAGGATGGGAATATCTGTGAGCTGGAGTGTGCTCGGGGTGGCCACGCAGGTCCATGGGATGTTCTAGGCAGCTGATGGATGGACCTTTCTCCCACACCAAAGGATAATATTTGTGGAAAGGGCTCTCCCATGTGCCCCCAAACCCCCACAGCCTTCTCTTTCTCCCTCTTTTATATTCCAAGTTGCACTCAAAGCCCTCAAAACCACTCCAGCAGAGCTTGCCCATTATCCCTGGGATGCAGAGGAGGGCTGTTGCCATGGCACTGCAGCATCCCCCTCCTTCACAGCAGCTCCTGGGGGGCTTCACCCCTCCGTACCGGGACAGGGGCTCTGGATCCCTCACCAGGGAGGGCCCTCCTGCGTTCCCTGGGGGCTGCACCACCAAGGATTCCAGCAGCGTCTCCCTCCAGGTGCGTCCCATCGGTCCTTGCCAGCCTTTGCCACTCGGTGATGACAAGCGCCTGTCAGCCTTTGTGTTCCCTCCCTGTGGAATGTGAGGGATGCCCAAGGAGGAGCACGGGGCAGAGATGTGGCTGTTACCTCCCCAGCCCTCGCCCTCTCTCTTTCCCTTCACTCCCGTCCCTCCCGTGCATCCCGCTGCCCTCGGCGTGGCTGCCTCCCGCGCTGGGATAATGACTCCAACATTGCCGTGGCATTTGGGATTCCAGCAGCACTTGTGGAGTTCCTCGTTCCTGCCGCGTCCCTGCGCCGCCGGGAGGGCTTTTCAGCGCGGCTCGGCTTTGCTCCCCCCGCCACACAATGGAGACAATGGCGTTTAAAAAGCTGAGAATGGAAGGGAGGGAAGTGGCTCGTGTTTAACCTTTCGCAGGCAGCGCGAAGAGCCGGGGCTGGCGTTGTCAGGGGGACGCGAGCGGAGCTCTCCGCCTGCCCGCGCCGGTGCCCGCGCCCGCTGCCCGCCGGAGCTGTCAGCTCCCATTACGGCCCTCAATGGACGCGGCCGTCCCCCGGCACAAGGAGCCTTTATTCCTTTGGATGGGAACCAGGAGAAGTGGGAGAATGCGGCGCTGCGTGGGCTCAGATCCCCCAGCTGGGATGTTTCGGTGTCTGATTTTACAGGCAACCAGCGAAGGGGGCAGGGACCCCCGGGGTGGGAACGGCCCTTCCTCCCTCACGGGCCCTTCCCGGGGTGGGAGCGATGGGGACTTTGTCACCTGGTCCCTGCTGTCGCATGAGTCACCGCGCAGGAATTAGAGCATATAATGGTCCCGTTTCCATCCCGCCATTCCAGGATCTGAGTGTTGCTGATGGATCTGGCCCCCGTGTCCCACCTGGCTGGGACAGCGCAAGGTGACACCTGCCGGGGGTGCGCCGGGGGTGCCGAGCTCGCCGCGGGGGCTTTGGCAGGGCTCGGAGTGGGGCTCGGTTTATGGGGTTTGTGGTATCGGTTGTCAGGGAGTTCGTGCCTGACGTCGGGAAAACGCTTCCTGGCAGCTGTGCCGCAGTTTGGAGGCTGCAACCTGAACGGGGGGACCCGTGGCCGGGCCGTGGGGACTGGCCCCGTCCGGGGGAGGAGGGACAGGAGCCGCCTGTGGATGCTGCTGCGGGAACACCACGTGTGAGCATAAACCCTGCAAGTAGCAGGATATTGTCAGATCCAAACACCATTGGTGATCCACGGCTGACCACGGAGTGATGGAGAACTCCTCCCAAGCTATGCTTTAATTTTTGTCTTTCTGGAGAATTTGGAAACATCTGTGCCTGCCTCTCATATTACTCTGATTTTGGTGTCATCTTTACCTTCTGATCCAGAGGAGTAATCGTGGTTTCTTTTCCCTCGATCCAGATTGTGCTGAGTATCCGTGTCGCTGCCTTCCCGGGAGTTCACACTTGATTTCTCCCTGAACTCTTGGATAAATACCATCCAGGCCGGGGGATTTACTACACTTTCTCCAGTTGCTCCCTGATTTCCTCCTTAGAGACTGCCCTGCCCGCTAAGGTCACATTCTGATTTCCTATGCACAGTGCCTTTGAAATGGAAATGTTTCCCCTCATTGTCTTCTCCAGTAAAGATCAAGAGGAAGAACTCGTTTCTCCCGGCTTTTCCACCCTCCATAATCGTCCTCTTCTCCCCAGGGACCAAACGCGTGCCACGGTCCCACACGCCACAGTGTCACAGGCAGCAACCTCGTGTGTGAATCCTTCAGTGAATTTCCAGGCTTGATCTGGCCCCTCTCGGTCTGTTTTGGGACACCCTGGTTTCTGATCCACAAAGAAGTTGCTTTCCAGTCCAGGAAGAAGTTTTTCATCTAATATTAAAGGGGAATTTAATGTACCTCCAGGTAGCAAAATCTCTATTCCCATGACCAGAATGGATTCCCCTTTTTCCCTTTATTCCTGACTCACCTCCTTGCACAAGCCAGGTGAGTCCCATCCCCATGTCCAGCTGTCCAGGGCAGATGGTCATAACCAGAATTGTCTTTGGGAAGATGTCCCATCCCTCCTGCTCCCAAGGACGTGTCAGGAGAGGAGGGTCTGCCTGAGAGGCTCAGCGTCCCCAGCACTGCTGAGCTGGATCTGGGCCAGGTGCCTCAGCCCCCAACCCTTCATCTGCAGCTCAGCTCCCGTCTCGTGCCGGGGCTGTGCCAGCAGAACTCCATGGAATGCCATTTCCCGATGTTCTGCTTGTTAACAGTTGCCCACAAAGATTTAAAAGTCTCAGATGTGTGTCCAATCTGTTGGCTTTGGTAGAGTGATCAGAAGGGACCCAAAGGACTTGTGACTATCTTGAAATGTTATTAAAAGTTTGCCTGAATTGCTGATTTTTAGAACAATAACGTTCCCAAAGACTTCAAGCCATTCCTCTGCAAATTGGATTTAAAATAAAATTAAAATGTGATGGAGGGAATTTTCTATATGCTGGGGGGAGGATTTCTGCTGGAGCTCAGGGAGCAGAGGGTGTGGTGTAAAATGTACGGAATTACTTTAGCTGCAGCGTGTTTTCTTCTGTGCCCTTTTTCCCAGTCTCTCCTGGAACAGGAACTCCGTAACATTTGATCCTTTAGACAAACTTTCAAACCCATAATGTTCAAGTGGGTTTGAAATTAGGCGTGAAGAGTTTGTTCATCCTGAGGAATCTCTGAAATAGATTAGTGAGAGCTCCTTGTCTTACAGTGGGAATCCGAGGAAGCAACCGAGGATCACCCAGAGCTGAAAGAAATGAGATTTATTGGGTGAAGTGATGCACTTTCACACACCCAGCTTCAGCACCTCATCCCAGGGTAGTGCCTGCCCAAGGACACTCCCCACGTCTCACTTAACTTGTCCCTGTCATTGCCCGTCCCTGGTGTTCCCACCAGGAGATGATCCCAGAGAGCCACTTGGCTATTGCTGTGTATTAGTGATGGAACAGGGGGAAAATTGGCACAAATCATTAAGAGTGTCTGATAATTCCCGAGGTGAAAGCCCAGCTGGGCTCAGCAGCTTTCCCAGATCCATTTCCCTGATTTACAGTCGTCATTATCCTGGGAATCCTCCACCCCTGCAGTGCCGCTCAGCTGAGAGCCCTGGAGCTGCCTTTCCTCATCCTTCAGCCACAGGAGCCTGAAGTCAACCCTACCTCCACATTCCCACCCCGTGAGGTCCCCAGGGTCTGTTGGGGGGAACTGGGAAGAGACAGGCAGTGGTTTCCTCTGGTGGCCAAGGCTGCACTTGGTAGTCACTGGAAAAGGACTCTGCTCATGCTCTTCAGCTGTGTTTTAGTGGCAAATCCGTGCAGGACAGGAGTTCCTGTGCAGGGTGGCTTCCAGATCCTTCCCAAGACAGAGGAAATGCAGACCAACACAGAGCTGAGGGGGCACCTGAGCTCTCAGGGAGGAATGGCCGGTTTGTTCCCATGTACACTATTCCCAGATAATGGGGATCTGTGTCTCATTCCTGTTTTCACTTTCCCCGGATAATGGCAGTCGTTGGCTCATTCCCGTGTTCACTATCCCCAGATAATGGGGATCATTGTCATTCCCACTTTCCTTTTTCCTGGATGATGGGGAAGCAGAGCACTCCCAACCCCTACAATAGTTCCTGGAGGATCTTGTTCCTTCCCAGCCCTGAGGGTGTTTATTGAGCTTGAGCTGGCGGGAACGATCCTCACCTCTGGATCCTCACCTCTGGGTGGCAGTGCCAGGTCACAGCAGGGACAGGGACAGAGATGCCACCATGCCATCAGCCACCTTCTCCTCTCCACGCCGCGCTGGGACTGCTCTCAATGCTTCCTCTCTGTGAGTTTTCCACATCTACTTTCTGGATTTCTTTGCCAGCCAGCACGAGGGAAGGATGCTTGGCAGGTCCTCTCCGTTTGGGAGAGAGTTCCCTATAAAATGGGAAGGAACACCCAGCAGCACTGAGGGAATATTCCCGTATTGTTCAGATACCTGATCCTGCACTTGGTTTGTGAGCCTCAAGCTGGGCCAGGTGTGGGGACAGAGCAGGGGAAAACAAGAAAACCCCTCTGCACAGGGGTCCTAGGGCTCAGCTTGTCAAAATAATGTCACTTTACGGAGCTTTCAGGTGACACCAGGAGAGGGGTGCTGGCTCTGGAAGTCCCTGCCAGGGCCGTCCCTGCTGCCTGTGGCCCCACAGCCGCAGGGCTTTAGGCAGAGCAGCGAGATTTTCAAGTCCTTCCTCAAAACACAAATTTAGATAAACATAATTATAAAATGAAAATCATTTTATATTGAAAAGTCAAAGGGCTTCTCTTGGAAGAAATATTGAAATGTCTTAGTTCAACCCAATTTGCTTTTCGTTTAGGGCCAAGGGAGGCAAAATAAAGAAGCAAATACAGAAATAGGGGGAATATGCCAGGGGGTTTTGTTGTTGTTTTTTTTTTTTTTTTTAAATCCGGATATTGCACCTCTCATAAAGTACTGATGGATGCATTTGTCCAACTCCAACTTCTACCGTATCCATTTATCAGCTGTTACCAAGCCTCTAAAGCAGCACTTCCCTGCCACATGGCTCCTACCAGGGAAGCGACAACCACAATGCTCCTGGCCTTTGGGAAAACAAGAACAAACATGGAAACACAGGGCTTCTACCCCGCCTCATGCACCCGTCGGTGCCCTTGAGCAGGTTTTGTGCTCTCAGTGTTTTCTGTGTCTCTATCCATCCCCAGTCCCGCTGCCGCCGTGCTTTGTGTGGCTGAGCTTTTTCCGGGATGGCTTTTCCATTGTCATTCGCGCAGGGCCAAAGGCAGAATGCATTAAAGCCAAGGGGGGGCAGCGATATTTGAGTCTCTCGGAGTTAATTCTCCAAATCGCTTCACATTCGCTCCCTTCTCGTTCATTTGGGGCACTTCCGTGCGTGTTCCCGGCGGCGCAGGGGGAGGTGAGGCTCTGGTTTGACCCTCAGCTCGTGGGGTTCACTGCAAGGAGCTTTGCCTTTAGCGCAGCTGGGATGAGGAAATGCAAAGGTGCTCACCCGGAGGGTGTCCAGGGACCCGGGAAAAGCCGGCTCTGGATGGACCTGCTCCCTCGGGGAGGGCAGTGGGAAACCTGGCCCAGGGCGGAGCTGCTCCCTCGGCTCACACATCCCCCGGAGCCCGGGCGGTCTCCTCTCCGCTGACAGTGACTTTCCTCTTCACTCCAGAGCACGAACCTGGGCTGCCCCAAGGCCCTGCCGTGCCTGTGCGGGTGCTGCAGCGAGCTGGGACCGGGGGCAGCCCCTGCGAGGGGGCACAGGGACCTCGTGCGGGTGGGGCTGCAGCAAACAAACCCCCCTGGGGACACTCGGGGTCACTGCAGGTGGCACTGCAGGCTCCAGAGAGGGGACAGGGCTCCTGCACTCACCAAAGGATGAGAGGACACCCAGGAACAGCAGACCCCAAAGCAGCTCGGTCCCCTCCTCGTCCCCCCGGCTCTCCAGCACGGAGCCGATGGCAGAGGCCGCTTCTCCACTGTGTTCCTGCCCAAAACGTCAGGATCTGGAGGCACTGGGATATTTATTCCTGCCTTTTGCCCCTCGGCTCTCCCCGGAGCGATGATATATGAACAGTGCAGGGTTTCCATCCCCTGAAGCTGCTCCACCAGCCTGATCCACACCCCCGCTCCTGGGGGTACCCCAGGGCTTTCTCCGGGTCACGGGGCTACCTCTGGATTTCCTGGATCGTCTGAATTCCTCGTGCAAAGTTGTACATTTCTGAAATTCTATTTTTGGATTAATGAACATTTGGCAACAATACGAAGCCTGTTCGTAGCCAGTGGGGTGACCCTCCTAATGTATTCCCCATGCCTCCTCTTCCCTCTGGGCCAAATTCCGCCCCCAGGAAAGCCCTGGAGCCTTTCCCAAGTTTACCCCAGGAATGAAATCAGCTCCATGTCTGCCACAGTGAATTTTTTCTCGGTCCACAGGCACTTTCTCTTTTCCCCACCTGCCCAAGAGGGAGAGAGGAAGGAGGGGAAGCAGATGGAGGCAGAGCTGCAGACGTGAAGTGTGAGAAAGGCAGCGGGGAAGAGGAAATTTGAGCATCAGGAAATTCTTCCGAGCACAGCGAGGTGTCAGACAGAGCGATTGCCTTCCCGGGAATGGGGACCAGCCCCATGTCTTGGGAAAAGAAGGGAGATTCAGGTTAGAGCAGACCAAAACCTGCAAGGCCCTGCAGTGGCCAGGCTGGGATCAGCATCCTTGTTTCCCTCCCTGGAGTAGAGGAGGATCCATGGGAGAGGATCCATGCGTTCAGTTCATTTTCCACCTGAATCTCCTCTGGGAGAGCTGAGGGATGTTCAGCCTGAAGAAAAGGCACCAGGGAGACCTCAGAGCCCCTTCCAGTGCCTAAAGGGGCTGCAGGAGAGCTGGAGAGGGACTTGCAACAAGGGATGGAGGGACAGGACACAGGGAATGGCTTCCCACTGGCAGAAGGCAGGGTTAGATGGGATATTGGGAAGGAATTCTTCCCTGTGAGGGGGGGGAGGCCCTGGCACAGGGTGCCCAGAGAAGCTGTGGCTGCCCCTGGATCCCTGGAAGTGTCCAAGGTCAGGTTGGACGGGGCTTGGAGCAATGTGGGATAGTGGGAGGTGTCCCTGCCCGTGTCAGGGGTGGAATGGGATGAGCTGCAAGGTCCCTTTGAACTGAAACCTGTCTGGGATTCCATGATTCTCACAGTGTGGAACCAGAGCTGGACTCTGTCCACCTCCAGCCGCCTGGCCCCACATGTCACCCCAAGCCCTGGGAGTTGAAGGCTTCTTGCAACTCCTGCCCAGACCTACATCAGCTCTCCGTGGGAGTTTTGATGCCGTGGGAGTGGGAATTCCATAAAACATCCCGAGCTCTCCCTGCACTGGCACTTCCCAAGTGGGTCCCTCTGTGTGGGCTGTGCTGAGGTGACACTTCCAGCCCGCCCCCAGATGGGAGGAGTAGCTCGTGCACTGATGTAAAACAGGAGACGAAAGGTCCCCCATGACTTTTTTTTGCCTATTTCATCCCCAAATAATTCTGCAAGAGAATTTTTGTGTAATTGGATTAAGTGTGGGGAACTTGTCCTTGCTGACAGATTGCACAGGCACCAAACCAGCATCGGGGGGGATGTCACTAAATCTTCTTTCACTGGAAAAAAAAAGCAAATAGTAATTCAGGTTTGCAGCCAAACCAGATTTACCCAACCCCAATCCAGAGGATGGATTGTTCCCCATTAGTCCCACAAAAGCCACTGAGATGCCTTTTTTCCTCTAGTTTCATTTTATGGGCACAAGCAACTTCACACGGCTTTTTCTGTGAAAGGGGACCATTTTTAAAGAGCAGCCCATGTTTGAGGGACACGACAGATCCGTGGATATCTCCACTCTCCAAAGGAAGGGCTATTAAGGAGATAAGGGATTGGGAGAACACTCTCTCTGCGGCACTAAAGAGCGAAGGAGGGAGATTACTTGGGAGCTCTGGTAAAGCCACCAAGCATTCTGTGAATAAAACTGTTCGAGGAATCAATTTTCCTCACTGCAGCGACTGTGTTTTCCTGAGGGTGATGTTTATCCATTGGCTCTGTTCCCACAGCTCAGACACATCCAAGGCTTGCCTGGGGTCCCATCCAGCGCTCCCTGCAGAGCCCGGAGAGGCTCAGGGTGAGCCGGGAGTGGGAGCAGGGGAAGCCGGGCTTAAAACCCACTGTCCTGCACACCAGGGGAAGTTCAGCTTGGACAGCAGGAAGAATTTCTTCATGGAAGGCATGGTCAGGCATTGGAAGGGGCTGCCCGGGGAGGTTTGGAGTCCCCATCCCTGGAGGTGTCCAAGGAAGGCCTGGATGTGGCACTCGGTGCTCTGGGCAGGTGACAAGGTGGGCATCGGGCACAGCTTGGACTGGATGATCTTGGAGAGCTTTCCCAACCTTAATGATTCTGTGATTCCATGAAGTTCATCCCAGCCCGTTGCTGCAGCATCCACAAAGGCACCACAAACTCATCTCAGAGATGAGCCAGTGTTGGCTGCCCAAGCTGAGTCCAGTTTTTCCTTTCACAGGGGGTCCCACAGCAAAGCCCAGAGCACGTGGAGCATGGGGAGCGCTCCAGGACACCCCGAGCTGTCTGTGCCCCCCCCAGCTCCCAGCCCTGAGCGTGGAGCCAGCTCCACTGTCAGTTATTTACAGAGCTCCACAGGCCATATCCAGCATGCTTGGATCAGCCCCCAAGCTCTTAATGAGATTACAAAGTTTATTTTAGTTGAGAAAGACACCAATAAAAAGGATTTAAAAATCCCTCGGAGTCTCGCCATACCCCAGAGTGCTCGGCCAGTGGGAGAGCTCCTCCAGCTCCTGCGTTTGTTTTCCTTTCGGAGCAGCCGAGGCTGCTGCCTCCTGCATTCCCGTGCATTAGCAGCCTCTTCCCAGGTTGACCCCATGTATTATGGATGCGCTAAAATCTTCATGTTCTGAATAGGAGCTGCATTATTCATGGCTCTGCTTAGAGTTTGTCTTTAAAAGCCCTGCAGCCTTTTAATGAAATGCTCCGATTTTAACAGCAGCCAAGACCAGATATTTTGCTTTAAATTTTTTAGAAGTCATCTCTGTGGATTTTTCCCCCTGTTCTCCCCCTCTCTTTGAAGGCTCAAGGCCACTCGGAAGATGGGATGGTGGTGGAGGACAGAGGGGGATGAGGAGGTGTGAGGGTTCAGGGAGGGGAGGATGGGATGTGCTGATGGCCCCAGCCCCTTCCAGCCCCCCAGGTGGGGTCGGGGGTGCTTGGACATCCCCAGGTCCCCTAGGGGAGTGGGAGCTCCATGGGGCATCAGGGATGCAGCCAGAGGATGCACTGGATGTGTGGCACTGAGCCTCTCCCAGCCTCGGGCAGTGGTGGTGCTCCTGATCTGAGTGACACCAAGGTTTCTTTGGAATTGTTATGTGAGTAGGGAAAGGGGGAAGATGGAGAGAGCAGCACTCCCTGGGCCCTGTGGGGTGGGGTCGCGGTTCAGTGTGGAAGGTGCAGCAATAGGTGGTGGGTGGGATGGAGGGTGTGGGGACCTCACGGACCTCCACCGAGGAATTCCTAAGGCTGGCATGAGCTGGAGCAGAGCCATCACACCCTGCCTGGTCTGGGAGCAGGGAAGGAGCTCCAAAGGCTCTGCCCGGGGTGCAGGAGCACAGCACAGAGCGAGCACAGCCCCCGCGTGGGCACAACCCCAGCCCTGTCCTGGGGCTGCCTCTGCCTCCACCTGCAGTGAATTTGGCCTAATGACTTAAACACAGATCCCGTTTCCAGGCAAACATCCCAAGTGTTCTGTCCCTGGTGGCAGGGAAACTCCTTAAATCAAAGCGGAGCAATCCGATAGCCGGGGCCGCAGCTCGGGGCTTTATTGATCACATCTGGGCTGGGGCTGGGCTGGGACTGGGATGGGACTGGGAAGGGACTGGGATGAGACTGTGGGGAGCTGTGGGCTGAATCCCTGGGGACACACTGCTCTCCTGCCCTGCTCAGAGCCCCGGCCCTGCAGCCCCTCACGCTGAGCACTGGAAGGAGAGAGAAGAAACACTGGAGTTTCTGGCAGCTCCAGCCTTTCTGAGCCCAGTGCTACAGATTCCTTTTGTCTCTCCAGTTCCTGGGAGTTTCAGAGTACATTGAATGCTGCTGTTATTGTCTGGTAGGGTTTTGTGCTAATTCCTCCTTACCTCTGAGACTTGGGTTTAGAAAAGTTGGAAAAAAGCAATAGATTGGAGGAATTTCCCTTCCTCTGTGCTCCAAATGTGATTAAACACCAAGGTCCCCTCAGCGTGGGGCTGTGACATGTGGTGCTGGCAGTGAAGTGCTGGGGTGGCCGCTTCCCACCCAGGCTCATTCCTGAGCTGCTCCTGGTAACTCCCAGGAATTAATGGTGTGGGACACACCAGCAGTGGCAGGGTCCCACTGTGCTCTCTGCCGTGCCTCTGTCACTCTCTGGGGTGGACATCCCTCTCTGCTGGCATTTCAGCTCCATGAGAAAGAGGTTTTTGAGGCAATCACTGGTTATGGACACCCTGCCAGCACACTGGGAGGAGCAGGGAAAGGTGGGATGGGGCACTTGGAGTGGGAAGGAGGGCCAGGCTGCCTGGCTGTGTGTGCTGGCCCTGACGGCTCTGCCTGAAGACAGGTGCCACACGCAGCTACCGTGCTGGCAGGACAATGCCACCGTGTCCCAGGCCATGTCCCTGGGTGCAGGGCAGTGCTGGTTGGGTGCCAGTCCCCTGTAGCTCAGCAGGATTGAGGCCCCATCCCCGTTCCTGGGACCTCCACATCCTCCCTCTGCGCACGTCAGGAGGCTCCGAGAGCCGCGGCCCCTCGGGGGGGCATCCGTCATGTCCCATTTGGGAGGCAGGACTCTTCCCATCACATTGTTGTGTCTGGAAGCAGGTCACCCCTCGTTTCCATAAGATCACATTTCCAGGCCAGCGCTGCCCGCAGCCCTGCCATTCATGCTCCATTGGAGAGCCGCTGCTGCCTGCACAGAGCGCGGGGATAAAGTGATGTCTTAATTCATTGCACATTCTTAAATAAAGGAGCAGGAGAGAAAGGGAGCGGCTCAAGGTCAGCACTCGTTGCTGAGTGAGATTTCTTCAGCAGATTGCCTAAAATAGCCTGGAAAAAATAAATAAAAGCAAATTGATGGACATGCTATATTGAGGCGATGGGAAGTGAAGATGAAAAGAGAAGTGCCAGCTTGACTGCCAGCTTGGTGTGAGAATAAAACCTGCAAAAATATTCTCAATTGGTATTTTAATGGCTGACCTGAATGCTTAAAAAACCCCAGGATTGCTGACTTGAGCCAGGCAGATGCTGAAGCCATTTGTGCATGGATAACACTGGGAGAATCCTTCAAAAATTATTTAATGATCAATCTCTCCAATTCTGGCTGGAGCTGACCAAATTCATTTGAAATCAAAAGAAAGGCTCTCCATTACCTCCTTGAGCTTTGGATCAGGACCCTGAAGGCATTTAGGAGGCTTTGTTTTGGTTTGGTTTGGTTTTTTGTTTTGTTTTGTTTTCCACAGATATTCCTGTGAATATTTTTAGGGGGGGTTAATTGGAATTGGTGGTGGAAGTTGGACTTTGCAGACTGTTGGTTTGATACCCTTGACCTTAAAGCCCAACCCCCCCATGCCCTGGGCAGGGACACCTCCCACTGTCCCAGGTTGCTCCAAGCCCCATTCAGCCTGGCCCTGGACACTTCCAGGGATCCAGGGGCAGCCACAGCTTCTTTGGGCACCCTGTGCCAGGGCCTCCCCACCCTCACAGGGAAGAATTCCTTCCCAATATCCCATCTATCCCTGCCCTCTGCCAGTCGGAAGCAATTCCCCCTTGTCCTGTTCCTCCATCCCTTGTTCCAAGTCCCTCTCCAGCTCTCCTGGAGCCCCTTTAGGCACTGGAAGGGGCTCTGAGGTCTCCCTGGTGCCTTCTCTTCTCCAGGTGAACACCCCCAGCTCTCCCAGCCTGGCTCCAGAGCAGAGGGGTTTGTGCTGTTTTAATGAGTTGTAATTATTATTTTGGCCCTTTAGAAAAAACATTCCAAAAAAAAAAAAAAAGACTGAAAAAAAGGAAAAACATTGCTGGAATGGGATGGAAATATTCCAGTAGGAATTATGGCTGACTGACCTGGAAAGGTTGAATGGAACAGAGGCTGGATGGGGTCGGATTCCCTTTCCCAAAGCCCAGGGTCTGTTTTTTCCAGGTGTGAGCAGAGCAGCCCCAGGGGGATGAAGAAGGTACCAGACCATCTCTCGCACATCCTCTGAGGTGAATTCCCAGCTGGACATCAGCCCCTGTCCCCTCTTTGGAACAGCTCTGGAGGTTGTTCCAGCACAGGTCCTGCCCGTGGTGTGCTCAGGCTGTCACAAACAGTGTCAGGGACGATTCCCAGAGCACCTGTGTGACAAACATTAAACATTCCCCGGCTGTTCGTGCTCGAATGTGACACAGCAGGGAAGCTGGAGCTGCCTGGAGAGAGGGAGAACCGGACTGCCAGGAGAGACAGGGAATGCAACTGCTGCCTTTTTGTCCAAAACAGGAATTTCTGGTTAAAACCAAAATATGGCTGAGATAAATAAAGATGAGTTAAAATATAGGCAGCTGCCTCGGAGATCTTTCCTGCAGGCAGATCCTGATACTGCTGACAGCTCCCTGGCACAGTGAGGTTCTGAAAGCCACAACAGCTCCAGTGGCTGGGAAGGAGAGATCCTGGGATGTGCCCAGGAGTTCCTGAGCACTCAATACCTCGGGAAGCAAGGGTTGAGGTGTCCTGTGACAGCAGGAGCCCAGCTGTGTGGGCTGGGAGCAGTGCTGAATCATGGAGTCACAGAATCCCTGAATCACTGAGGCTGGAAAAGTTCTCAAAGATCATTGAGTCCAACCTGTGCTCAACCCCCACCTTGTCACCAGCCCAGAGCACTGAGTGCCATGTCCAGGCCTTCCTTGGACACCTCCAGGGATGGGGACTCCAAACCTCCCAGGGCAGCCCCTTCCAATGCCTGACCCTTTTCATGAAGAAATTCCTCATGATCCCACAGATGGAGGGGTCTCTCATCCCACTGCCCAGCCGCCATTCCCACTTTGGCTCATCACTGCTCACGGAAGGACATTTATCCCATTCCAGCCACGCAACAGCCCAAACTAAACCAGGGCTGGAGCTGCTCAGTCTCTGCTCCCAGGCTTCCCTCTGGATCCTGCTCCTGCCCTACCACAGCCTCCACTTGCCTGGAGCAGGATTATTCCCCCATGGATGTGAGTTCCTGCCAGCTGTGCCGTTCACTGACCAAGCGCTGCTGTGCAGATATTGTGCTGGCAATTCTGAGTGCCCAGTTTGAGGCAGGGGATGTTTTTGATGGCACTTGGCCTTTTCTCTAACAGCCTGGCTGTTTCAAGCCCAGCTCCTGATGGCTTTCCTCGGAGCCAGGGATATTCAGCACTTCTGAAGTCAGCTCCCAGGATCTTGGATCCGGATATTTAAGGCACAAGGCCCACATAAGATGTTCTGTTCACCAGCAGAAATTGCAGCTAGGGACACCGGCAGACATCATGGCCTGAGCTGGGGACCACTCCCCAGAGGGGTGTTGGTATGCCTGAAATCCCAAATCCATCTCCCATCCTTCCTTTTCCTGCTCCACAGCCCCCATCCTGGCCAGGATTTTAATGGCAAAGATACAGCAAATTCTGGTGAGCTGTCCTTGCTCAAGGCTCAGCACCTGGCCAAGCCTGGCCGTGTTTTCCAGGCAGGAGGACACAAAGGGCATGTCCAGACACAAAAACATCCTCCCGGTTTGGAAGCTCCTGCTGTAAAGAGACCTGGGGAAGAGCGAGAGCATCGTAAAGAACCGGCTGTCAGAATTCAGCACATTTTTTCATGAGCTTCATTCCTGGGAACAGATTTCAGCATTTTGACTGAAACTTCGCAGAGTGATTTCGCTCCAGGCAGACACCGGCCCGGAAAATTTCGTCTCCAACCATTCCAGTTTGGCAAAGCCGAGAGCAACTGCAAACACAGATCTGTAATGTGTGGAGTGGGAGCAGCCTGGGAACCAGCACTGCACCCTGCACCCCATTCACTCCTCTCTTTCTGCAATTATTTGCTTAATCACAGCACACTTTTAATCCTGTGCCCTAATTAATGTGCTATTAAGAGCCGTGCAGGCCATAAACCTCCCCGTGGCATGAGCAGGATCATTTGCATTTGAGCTCGTTTTTTCAGCCCAGGATCTTGAAGCACTTTCTGAAGTAGAGATCATTAACCCCAGGTTCCAGCTGGCGAGGCCCAGACAGAGGGGATGTGACACCAATTGTCTCTCTCAGCAGCGATGTCCTTGTCTGGCAGATCACTGGAATATCCACCGGAATGCACAATCTGGGAGTGCTGCTGTCCTGGGCCATCTCGGGAGTGCTGAGCTCAAGCACCACCTCTCCGTGGATGTTCTCCCTGTGCTCTGGCTTGTGGTTGTCGCCACCACCGGAGAGTGATGCTGGCATTGTCCTGCCCATGGAGAAGGAGAATGACACTGGGATGGGAGGGGAAGAGCAGAGGTGCCGTGTCTGGAACTGGGAACAAGGACAGCGGGACAGTGGGACAGCAGGACAATGGCCCGACATCCCTCCTGAGCCTGGGCTGCAGGAAGTGCTGGCCCTGCTCCGGGATGGGCTCTGGGGGCTTGCCAGCGGCTCCCAGTGGATGCGCTCGCTCCAGGGCTGTTTACACAGGTGCTGCTTTGAAAAGCAAAAGTTGCTGTTTATAAAATACTTTGCATCCATTTCATGAGGAGCAGCAGAGCTGGGCAAGGTGGCTGAGCCCTGGCAGTGCCGATGTTCTGCTGCCAGCAGCTCCCGGTGTCCCAATGCCTCGTCCTCGGCACATCATCCCTGCAAACTCGGCTGTCCCTGATGGGCTGGAGATGGATGCAGGTGAAAACAGGGATCAGCAAAACTCTCCCAGGCCCTGCCTTAAAAAGCCCTGCTGGGGAGAAGGACAGTTTCCCGTTTTAAGTCTCTCTGAATAGAGGCAGCCAGAACCATCTGGAAACAGCGAGAGGAATCTTCTTTTTTTTCCTGGGTGTGCCTTCCATGATTGCTGGCGAGCTTAGCTTTGGGGTGCACATGGATTTCAGGCTATTCCCCTAAATACTTAATAGAATCATAGAATTCCAGAATGGTTGTGTTGGAAGGGAAATTAAAGCTCATCTTGTTCAAATCCCCAGGGCAGGGACACCTTCCACTATCCCAGGTTGCTCCAAGCCCCATCCAACCTGGCCTCGGACACTTCCAGAGATGGGGCAGCCGCAGCTTCTCTGGACAGCCTGTTCCAAATTTCTGCAGAGGGGAGGAGGGGGTTGCCCCAGGCTCAGCCTCGCTGCAGCCCCAGGCCTGGCTCTCCTTGCTGAGCTGGCTCAGGGTCGTTTGTCTCCCCCAATGTGTCTGGGTTTGATCAGCCCTTCCGTCCTGGAGCTCAGAGACTTCCCCCGATGACAGTCTCGTCAAAACCATTTCATTTCCACACAACTCCTCGGCTTTGACAGCTCCACATTTTCTGACAAAACCCAAACCAAAACAAGGCGCTCTTGGAAATTTCTCAAGCAGCTGCAGGGGAATGTTGATGAGATTGGACATATTTGGGTGAGAAAAGGAATGGGGAACAACCCTCAGCTTTCCTACTTTGGTTCCTGAGGATTAGATTTCAAAGCATGGACAGAGCTGCCTCACCCCGGGTGACACAGAGCCACCATCCGTCACCTTCACACCACGTGGGGACCACCTTGGGCACAGAGAATGACACTGGTGACAATTTAGGGAGGAAAATCAGGGGCTCTGGACACCAGAGCGTGTGGAGGAGGTTCAGTGTGGGAAGAGTGACACGGCTCCAGCGTGTTCCTGTCCACTCTCTGGTGCCATCACCTCCCACCCATCATTCTCCCAGTAATTGGCCAAGAAATGTCAGTTATTTTAACCCCTCTTGCTTTGTAATATTTTTCCTGTGTAACAGCAACCTGCCTGCCCAAAATTTGAAGGTCATTCAAGGCTGAGCTGTGTTGACTCCATTTTTCCAAGAGTCAGGAGCCTATTCTGGTCTTTTCTCGGCAGCTTCTTCACACCTCCTGCATCCTTGGTCTGGAAAATGAGGTTTCACTGAAAACCCCCCAGCCAGGCTCGTGTACGAGGAACAAGAGTGTTTCTCTGTTTCACAGGTTGCTATGCAAAGAGAAGGAAACAAAAATCCTGATTTTCAGAATGTAGTTTTGTTTAAACCCCACTAAAGGTCATGTTGATAAAACAAACAATCCTTGGGCTTATTTGTCTTAAATGAGCCCCAAAATATTTATCATCTGCCTGTTTACCCGGTCAGCCACTGGGATGAGGAAAGACAGCACTGGGAGGATGGACAGGGGCCACCAGCAACAGGAATTGAGTCCAGAGCCTTCCCCACAAGAGGACTCTGCTCAGAGAACCTCCTTTGGGTGCTCCTGTGAATGCCCAGGGCCAGTGCAATAGATTGAATCGTGGAATGATTTGGGATGGTTTGTGTTGGACGGGACCTTAGAGCCCTTCTCATTCCAACCCCTGCCATGGGCAGGGACACCTTCCACTCCCCCAGGTTGCTCAAATCCTTGTCCAGCCGGGCCTGGAACACTTCCAGGGGCAGGGCAGCCACAGCTCCATAACCTGGGATTTGTTCCGGGGCTTCAGCCTGGCACCGCCAGCAGCAGTCCAGATCTGGCTTCTCCAATTCTCCATGTCCTCTTCCAGCCGGGAGCTGCCCCGGGAGCTCTGTGCTCCTCCCAGCCCCAGCTCTCTGCTTCTACAGCTGATACCAGAAACGCCTCTTCAGGCGCTCTACTGACTCCCATATCCCAACCCTGCCATTCCTTGGGGAGCCGTCGGTGCCAGCAGGAGGGGCTGGCACTCAGCGGGCAGAATTCCTGCCTGGAGCTCAGCGGCCTCGCTGGGAGTCCTGCTGCAGGCACGGCAGGGCACGGCACAGCCCTCGTGCAGGGCAGCTGCCTGTGGACACAAAGGAATTCACCAAAATCAGTGAATCTGCCACCTCCGGAGGAGTTCAAGTGTGCAGCAATTATCTCCTGAACCGCCCGTCCCACCTTCCTCGGGGAATGCCCCGAGGCGCCACCTCGCAGCGAGGGCTAATGAATGGATTATTGCAGCATTTTAAAACTCAGCTGTTTTGTAAATTGGGATTATGCAGTGAAACTAAGAAGACTTTCAAGAAGGAGCAGCCCTTCACCCCCTCCTCGCTCTCTGCAGTCCCTGTAACAGCAGCACGGCCACGGGGAAGGGCTCATTTTTCAAATTCTCCATCTCAAACACTTCCTTCTCAATCAACATCAAGCCTCTCCCTCCTGCTTCACTTCTCCAGTGCCAAGGAGCTGCACTTCTCCCTGTCCGCATCTCCCACCGAAAACATGACAAATCCAGGCAGTTCTGAATCGCCAGAGATCTGTGAGCTTCAAGATTCCTTCCAACCCAAAGCATCCTGTGAATCCATAATTCTGTGTGCGGGGCTCCCAGACAACCCCTCAGCCCCTGGCCCCGGTGTCAGTGTGGGACACCCAGAGAGCCACCCCGGAGACCTGGGCAGGGCCCTCGGCTTTCCAGGCACCAGGGAAAAGCAATCCAGTTGTGAGATGTGGCTGGGAGTCCCCTGGCAGCATCTTCCCAGACTCAAAATATTTTAATGAAATATTTCAGTTTCAATGAACTGGCATTTTCTTTCCAAGCACATTTCCCCCAGCTTTAGATGGAGGAGCCCAGCGCTGGGAGCAAGTCCAGATCCCACAGCCCTCCCTTCCCCACACTGCTCCAACCACCAGCAGGGCTTGGTTTTACATCCTGAGCCAGGTCTTACATCCGTGGCTGTCACCTGCACCCCTGGCCAGGCTGGGATGCGTGACCAACAGATCTGAACCTGTGCTGGAGCCGAGCTTTGGACAAAAGCCTCTGTCTGCTCCCAGAATTACCCCAAATAATTTGCTTTCCCAAGCCCTTTAAAATGGGATATTCCAATAACATTTCCAGGGGAGAATTTCATACACACCAAAGGTACCGGTGGGCCCGGTTGCCCCTTACTTCTTCCAGGAATTCCTTTTCTGAAGGATTTTTCCTTTTTTCTGAGCAGCACGGAGAGCTGTTCTCATCCTGTGGGGCTGTGGCACGGGATGACCATCAGCCCAAAGAACCTGATCCCAAACCCGACACCAACCTGACCAGTGGGGTGAAACTCATCTCCTTCCCTGGAGCCCTGGCAGACCAGCACAACAAAGGCGGAAAATCAAGGAGGTTTCTTTGGAAAGCTGTTTCCATTTTCCGGAGCATTGTTCCATGGGTATGAAGTGGAGCTATTTCCCTGGGGTTTATCCCAGCTGAAACCCAGGAACAGCAGATTTTACCATAACAGGATGTGCCTGCAGAACCCCTGGAACAGAGCGGCCCCAGCCCAGGAAATCCGGGGTTTCCTGAAGGGAATGGATTGTCCTCATCCAGGATGGTCCCTAATTTGCTTTGGGCACTGAGGCAGGAGGTCCCAAGGGACACTGGGCTCTGAGGGCTCCTCAGCTGGCAAAGGTTTATTTTAAACAAAGATTTTAAGGCCACCAAAATTATTTAGCGTTTCTCTGGCTGGGTATGATGCTAGCCCCAGTCCCAGCCGGCACATTCTCTCCTGATTTTCCAAAGCCTGTGCCTCCATGGGTGATGCTGTCTACAGGTCCTTGAAAATGTCACGGTTCTGGCATCTCTCATTTGCTTCTCTCCCTTCCAGCTGCTTCCCTGTGAGGAGGAGGGAAAGCCCCTCAGGTTGCCCCTGAACACCCCTCCTTGATGTCTCCGTCCTCCCATTAGCTCGGTCCCCCCCCCACGATGCCATTGGGAGCAGGGTCACCTTTGGCTCCCTTTCATCCCGTCTGTGACATTCAGGCTCTGCCATGAGGGGCAGGGAGGATTTCCATTTGGAAGGATTTCCATTCTGAAGGATGTTGCTGAGCCCCCGGGGGCCTGCCATTAAAAGGAAGACGAGGAACGAGAGGAGAGGAGAAAAAGGCGAGACCAGCCTTCCCAGCTCTTTCTTTTCCCTTTTTCCCCCCAGTCAGAATTTCCTAATTGGTCTGAACTCTGTGGGTGTCACGGGGGCCCTCCTGGACCACCGACCCTGCACAAGAGCCCGTCGCATCGGCTGTGGAAGGAGAGGCTGGAGCTGCTCATCTTCCCTCCCTGCTCCCACCAGAAATGCTGATTCCTGCAAAGCTGTGACAGAAAAATGTGGAATAAATAATTGCAAAGATCTGAAAAATGTTATTTTTGTGATGGGAAATACTTTTGGAGGAAGGGTGAAAAACAAATAAGAGGGAAAGGTTTTGAACTGATGAAGAAAACAGGGTCTCACCAGAATGTCCCAGAGAGACCCCATTTGCCATTAATGGGGAAGGCAAATTGGAGGCTAATTGCTGGATTTGGAGAGGGGGTTTATGCCATAGGAAACAGGATCTGGGTTATGATTGCTGTATTCTGGGCAAAAGTGAGCACTGGAGGGAAGCTGCTTTAGCCATCAGGTGTCCAGGACTGGGAGCGATGGGGATTTTGGGATGTGGCATCGCCCCGGCAGCAGCGGGTGGGACAGGGCAGCTCCTCCTCCCTCCTCTGGAGAGGGACCGCATCCCATGATGGCAGCTGTGACCCCACTCCGTGCTAGGCTGGAGCACCTGATGGTCCTGCAGCTTCACCCAGCACCTCCAGCTCCTCATTCCGGTTCTCCCAGCACCGCTTCCTGCCCTTTCTGGGGCGATGGGATGCTCATGGACTCTTGTTGCCCAAAGTTGACCAAAACTCTTCACCGCTGGAGATGCTCTGGCCTGGTGGGAATGCCAGTGGTGGAATCATCTCCTCTAACATTGCCTTGTGGGAGGCACCTCCGTGGGAGTGGCGATGGAGAAGAGGGGACAGTGGGACACAGGGACGTGGGGCTGCAGGAGCAGCACGATTCAAAGAGGGGTGCAACAGCTCCTTCCTGCTCGAAGGCAGAGAGAGAAATAATGGACAGAGAGCAGGAAATAAAGGAAGATGAAGGGCAGAAAGGGAAGAAGACAGGACAGGTGTTTTCCACTTGCCTGCTGGCTGAGCAGAGCTATTTTTGGGACGCTCTGGGGCATATCATACAGAAACAGCTCATGACATGCAGCCCCTGGTACCTGGAGGCTCTTGGGGGCTGTTGTTTGAGTGCAGATGGTCCTCAGGTCCTGGTGGGGTTGGACCATCATGATAGGGAAAGGATTCCAGAGGCTGCATTCACTCACTGCCCAAACCAGGACACCCCATGTATTCCAGCTGGGAAAGTGATGAGCAAATGCCAGGGGTCCTGAAAGCCAGCCCCAGCTGAGCACCACTCAGGAGGTGTCCTGAGGGCTCCCTCCACCAGCCCACCCAGATTTCATTCCCAACAAGCAATTCCCACCCCCAATCCAGCCACCAGGAGCACTGGGATGAGGCACACGTGGTGCTGGAGCTGAACACCCCCGCAGGCAGCCAGGAAAAGGAGCAGTGTCACCCTTGGAGGCTGGCACCGCGCTGCGTTTCATAGTAACAGGGAAATATTTTATGCATCAAAAATAATATTTTGGCAAGATCCTTCCCAGGCACTTGTAAGTGCTTATCACGGCGCAGGAGCCTGGATGCTCCGGGCCCTTGGACTCAGATGCTCTTTGTTCTTGTACAACCTGATGTAGGTGCTGCTGCAGAGAGAAAAATAAACACTGAAATCGGAATAAACACCCCGTTGTCTGCTGCCCCCACCAACTGTGTCTGTTCCTAAAATAATTGCATCTGTGGTAAACGCCGACTAATTAATGCGCACATATTTAGAAGAGGATTAGCATCAATAATAATCAATGCAGATCTATTATGGCTAATTACGGATGTGGATCTATTGCATAGCTCCTAATCTTCTATAAATATGGTTTTTATAATCACTTTGTTAGCAGGTATCTAAAGCAATGCAAAGAATTTGCGATACAAGTTAGAGCCTGGCTCTGTTCCAGCTCAGGTAATTACACCTTGGCTCTGTCTATCCCTCTGCAGCTCCCCCTGGGAATATATTTATTTTTAACTTCTTACCCAGAAATGTCTCATGTCACCGAGGGCCGTGTGCTGTGTGACACCCCAAAGGACATGGAGCATAGGGGGGATGTGGGATCTCTCCGGGTGAACCTCAGAACATGCTGGGTATGTTTAGTCCATCACAGCTCGGTGTTAGGTTGTTATTAGTCCGTACAGAGCATCAGGAACAGCTCTTTAGTCTGGGGAAAGAGGCTGTTAAATAACGAGGAGGATCTGAGAGCTTTGTTGGATGAAACCCTTCTCTCTGTGTGTCTGGGCTCCTCACCACTCTGCAGCCACTGCTCTCCTCGGGGACCGATGCGCAAATCCTTCTGGTGCTGATGGGGGGCTGATCCAGCCCAGCATCCCAGCAGGGTTTGGTGTACATGGACCCCAAGGAGCCCCCAGGTGTGGGGGATGCTTGGCTGCTCTGCCATGGAGCTGCGGGAAGGGGCAGTGGGAGCTCTGCAGAGCCCGGCGGGATGTGGGGTCTGGGCTGGGAGGAGGAAGACCACGATCCAGCAGCAGGTAGCTTGGGAGCTGGGTGGGCAGAGGTTCCCTCCCACCTCTGCCCAGGCTGCTGAGTGGCTCCTGGAGTTTGGAAGCACCAGCCTCTGTTGGTTTCCTTTTTTTCCCTTTTTTTTTCCTGAGCAATAACCTTGGGAAAAGTGAGCTGGGGTGGGAGCTGTCACACTGTGAATGGGAAAGAGGTGGCAGCTGCACAAACCTCAGGCTATCCGGGAGGCTCAGGAAGCAAAAAACAACATCTATGTTTCACCACAGCCCCAATTACAACAGGGTTAAGTTTGGCACTTCAGCAGTCAAAACATCTTTCCAAAGTCTCCTCAGGCTGGAACCCCCCTCCAAGAGCCATGGGAAGGAGGACTTGTAACCCAGTCTGCTGCTCCAGATTATGCAGTGTCCGACCGTGTAATTGAGATTAATCACTTCTTTCCCCATGCCCAGAAATACCTTTCATGTCTGGAACACTCTTCCCCATCCCGAGCCACTTGAACTCTGAGACTTGTGGGTGATGGAGATGGAGGGGGAGAGGGCAGGGTGGGATCCATCAGCCAGGCAGCACTTCCCGAGTGTCCTGTGCTGGTCTGCAGGGTGAGACACCACTCAGGAACCTTGAGGGAGCTTCTCTGCCTCCATCCCACCACATTATGCCTCATCCCCCAGAGGTCCATGGTGTGACGCTGATCAATTATTTAATTATTGGCAAACCCAGCCCACGTGACCTTCTCAGGTGCTGTGGTAGCACCAAGACAGGTGTCAAGGGTGACCTGAAATCTGGCAGTGTTTTATTTAAACCTAAACCTGGGCTCAGCAGTGCTGAATTAACAGCTGCACTCAATGATCTTAAAGGTCTTTTCCAACCTAAACTCTTCCATGGTTCTCCGAACCATCCCTGCCTGCTCCCCCACAGGAGACAGCACAATTCCACCAGGCAGCTCTGGGGAGGTGAGGAACCCTCTCAGCTGCCAGGGGGGATAATTCTCTTTCCTTCAGCAGCAGCAGTGAAGCAGATGTGGGGTTTCTTGTAATTCTCTAGGATTTGGTAACGTTGACATGCAATAGCCTGAAGAGCTGCGGTGGTTTCCCAGCCTGCAAAAGGTGGGAATCTCCCTTCAGTCATCATAAGGAAAGTATGTGTGACCTTGCTTGTTTGTTCCTTCACGGGGCAGAAAGGAAAGATGCCCACCCCAGGCAGTCTGGGTTGGGGTCAGGAGCATCCCAACCACACGGAAGTGTCACTGCAGGGACACAGGACATGCCCCGGGACACGGGGCTGGGAAAAGCAGCCGTGTCGGAGTGGGATGGTGAGGGCAGCCCGGGTTCCTGCTCCAGGAGGTTCTGGGGGTGCCGGGCTGGGCTGGGTGATGGTGAGGGACACCCCGGTTCCTGCTCCAGAAGGTTCTGGGATTGCTGGGAGGCTCAGCAGGCCGTGCTGCTGGCACAGCCATGCGTGCAAGCTTTGCTTTTCCATTTTAACCTAAAGACCCGAAAAGATTGGGTTCCAGCTGACAAGTCATAAAAGCTGTCGTGTCCTGTATCACAGCAAACA
Organism: Falcunculus frontatus; assembly: GCA_013398115.1. NCBI lineage: Eukaryota > Metazoa > Chordata > Aves > Passeriformes > Falcunculus > Falcunculus frontatus. Next base: position 1,340,795 of record VZRV01007516.1, read on the forward strand.
TCTGCCAGTGGCATGGCTCCCAGTAGGATCAGCGCTCCGACACGAGTTCAAGGGCTTTTTGGGGGCTTGCTGGGAGAGAGCCAAGGGAGGAAGAGGAGCAGCAGTGCCCCCGACGTCCTCTTGGCCAACCGCAGAGGAATTGCAGCTTGGGCTGGAGCTGGGGCAGACCCAGCGAGGCTCTCCAAAGGTCAGCAGCATTCCAGCTGTGGGAGCTGTGGGACACCCACTCCGGGTAACTGGAGAAGGAGCTGGCTAAGCTGCTGGAAGACACGGTTTAAGGCAGCTCGTCCCTGCCATAGGGGGGCTGCTGTGTTTATGGGTTCTGCTCTCTGGATGGGATAGGTTTGCACTTTACTGGAGCTCACCTGGAGCCTCAAAGCTCCTTCTTGGCACCAGCAGCACTCAGGATCGTGGGCCTTAGGGCTGAGTGTCTGAGGGTTTATGGGAACTGAGCCCCACAGACTGCAGGGGATGGAAGAATGGGGGAAGGAGGTGCTCAGACCTGAGTCCTTCCGCTTCCTAAAGCAACCCTGGTGAAGGGAACTGACTCCCATCCCTCTGCCAGACCTTGCTGCCCTCCCTGGCTGCCCTGTGTGGCCATGTTGGGGGGTGTGGGACAGTCATGGGGCCAGAGCGCAGGAAAAGTGGCTGGGAGAGGAGGGCTGGTGACCAGGCTGCATCCCAGAGGTGACACAGTGTCCCTGTCCTGCTCCCAGAGAGCACAGCCGTGGGACTGCACAGACCATTGCCCAGACCCCCCGTGCAATCCAGCCATCCCAGTTCCCCATGCAGTGCAGGCAGCAGCTGCCATGGAGCACAAGCCCCAGTGCCATGAGGGAAAGCCAAAGCAGAGCCGTGTGTGGCAACGGAGAAGGAAATGAGTGCAGGCCCTGCAGGACTCGCTAATGGCCTCCACCGCGTGCCTCTGCCTCGTACGAGGCCTTCACTGTGCGAGTTTGGACACATCCCATTTCCCACAGACCCTCATTATCCTACTCGTGTTCACCGCAGTTCTCCATAAATATTTTATGAGCATCCTCTTTGCAAGGCTTTCGTTTGGATTGCCCTGTGAAAGCGTCTGCCTGGCAAGGAGAAGAGAGGGGAAATGAATAACAAGAATGATCACGGAGAAGCGGGCTGAGGGGGAGCAGAGGGGATGGCGGGGAGAAGGAGCCTCTCTCTCTCTCTCTCCCCGGTAACTGGGTTGTCACATCTCTGCTCTTGTGTGATAACAGCAGAGCAGCTGCGTCCCTCAGCCAGGATCCTTTGGAGCGCTGTTCTCAAGAGTGGTGCCCAGCTGCCTCTGTCACCATCCTGGGGGACAGAGCCCAGCTGTGCCGTGTCCCCCTGGGATGGGGAGAGGGAGAGCAATGAGAGGAGAGGAAGCAGCCCTCGCATGAGGAAACATGGTCACCTGTTGTGCCCTACCTGGCTGAGGCCCTGACACACGGGAATGTTTTAGCACATCCAATCCTGCCCACGCCAGGCAGAGCAGGAGCCCTGGTCCAGCAGAGCACAGGTGTTCGGGGCACAGGTGTGCTCCAAGAGGGCACCCTCCAACACAGCATCCACACACAGCATCCACACACAGCATCCACACACAGCATCCACACACAGCATCCACACACAGCAATCACACACAGCATCCACACACAGCATTCCCACACACAGCTTCCCCGGGACAGTGTGCACGTGGGGACATCCATCCCCAGTTCCATCTTGTCCCCCTGGCTCAAGCACATTGGCCATGGCCCCATTTGCCTTTGGGACCTGCCCTCTCTCCCCTCCCACCCCTGGGTGCTGCAGCCCCAGCCGTGGGGTTTCTCTCCTCTGGTTTCCAAGGCAGAGTCCGAGCCCTTTCCAGCCCACCTCCACCCGGGAGAGCCTCCAGCCTATCCTTCTGCTTCACGAGCGAGCCAGGGCTGGCTGGGAAGCAAGAATTCCATTTAGGGAAAAAAAACAACAAACCCTGAGGTTTGGAAATTGGTTTTCATCATCATTTTGAAGAGGGAGCAAAGTGCTGATGACACCAAGGCAGGAAGGGAGCCGCTGGCACCGCTCTCCCTCTTTGTGACCGTGGCCCTACAATCCTGCATTTCTGTGGATGAAGGACCTGGGGCAGAGCTCAAACCATTCCTGGGCTCTCTCCAGAGAGTTCCATTTATGGATCCCATAAATCTTCTCAGCTGTCCAATGGGATAACCCTCCCATCCTGCTAGAGGAGTTGCATTGCAAATTCCTCATCAGCCAAATCTTCTCCCAGAAAGGGGCTGAGCTAGGCTGAGTTGGGTGAGCAAGGGGTGACAGGGTGCTGGTGCTGCCCCAGGGGTGACGGGGGGCTGGAGCTGCTCCAGGAGCCACAGTCTCAAGCCTGGGGGCTTTGAGGGTCTCTTGGGCCCCTCTGGAATTGGAAAATGTCTCTAGTAAAGGAGGTAAGGCAATAGGGATGTTCCAGAAAAGCACCCACACCCAGCACACAGCAAATCCCACTTCCCTCCCTGGCCCTGTAGCCCACACAGCCTCGGAGGCTTGTCAGGAGAGATTTCCTTCCCAGATTTTTCTTCAGAAGATGCTTTGTACAAGTGTGTGTTTATGAACGAGGAGCTGGGCTTCCACCCTTCCCTTTGCACAACGGCGGCTCTTGCCGCTGGGGTTTTCCTGCTGAGGTACATTCCTAAATAAACAAATAAAGCAGTTAAATAATTTCCTGTCTAATTGGTAAGAGGATGAAATAAGTGACCTAATCAGCCTCTTCTGTCTCTCATTTCTGCCTAACTCTGACCTTACTCGCCCCAGCTTGGCAGTACAGGGAGCCCGGTGTGTGTGGTGGGGTTGCCCCCATTTTCCCTGGAGCAGAAGTGGAAGCATCAGGCTCGTGGGCTCTGAGCTTTCCTCGGCTCATTTCAATCCCATCACCCCTTACCTGGAGCTGCAGAGGCCATAAAGCCTCTCTGTGCATCCCAGATCTCTGTGTGCAGCTGTTGGGAAGCAGGCCAGCCCGAATGTTTGTTGAGATGCTCCCACAAAGCTAAAAAAGCCTGGAATTACCCCAAACCAGGCTGGTCTCCTGTGCCCCAGTGCAGCCAATCCTGGCTCCAGGGTGTGTTGTCAGCGTCCAGCCTCGGATGGTGCAAGGAAATTGCTCCAGGATTTGTTACTGAGGGGGAAGAGAAGCCAGGAATGCTCCTCTCAGGATTGGGCTGGGTCCCAGTATGCAGGAGCAGAAGCAGAATTAGGCTCTCTGTCCCTGATAAGAGGAATTCAGTGTTTTCCAGCTGGCTCTGCCACAATGAGCCATCCCTGCTCCCTGTGCCACCCCTAAGGAGCTGCAGGGCTGCACACTTTGGAAGTTCAGCTGATCTCCCAGGGCCACAGCAAGATGGTCCCACCTCTTCCCAGAGAGGAGCTTCTCACTCCTCTACCTCTCTCTGTTGGCTTATTTCCCTGAAATTTATCACCTGTTTTCCTTTCCTCAATCCCACCTTCCTAACTCCACATTCCTCTACCTTTCTAAATCATTCCCCTCCCTACTGCCTGCTGACACCTTTAAACCAGCTGGAGGTCAATGGTTTGACACCTCTCCCCTGCTTTTCTACCTCTTCCACCCCAACACGAGCAGGTTCCAGTCTGCAGACTGTCCCTGTGGGCTGTCCCTCACCATAAAGCTGATTTTCCCTCCTGGTTCCACAGCCCAGCTCCCAGGTGACAGCCATGAACAAAAAAGCCTTGGAATGAATTGCCCAGCCTGGAGTGGAGGTTTCCCGGTTTCCCAGCAGCTGTGCTGAGGTGTTGGCCATGCACAGGTGAGAACATCTGCCACCCACCCAGATGGGCATCTTCTTCCTCCTCCTTCTCTTCCTCATCCTCTTCCTCCTTCTCTCCAGCCCTTCCCATGCAACTCCTTGGGCTCTGCTCTCCCCCTGCCTGTCCTCTCTCCCTCGTGCCCATGTCTCCTCCATCCCTTGGTGTTTGGGGTGTGTTCCCAGTTCCTGGCCGAGCAGGGACAGCTCTGGCTCCGGGTGAAGTCAGGCAGGGAGGGCTCCGTGCTCCAGCACCGCTGCATCTTCCAGCCCCCCTGAAATTTGTCACTCTAATCCCGTTTGGACACCGCTAACTCCGGCATCCTCCCCCTCCGCCTTCCCTCGCCGGTGCCTCGCGGTGACTCCCGCAGGCGCTGGCTTATCTACAGTCCATTTGTTATTCCCATTCCTATTCATCCCGCGTTCCCGGGCTGCTTGTGCCGCGGGAGACAGGAAAACAAAGTCAGCTCCGGCCTCGGGGGACCCCGTCTTCGGAGAGGAGAGGCACACGGCAGAGGGATGCGGGATTCGGGAACAGCACTGATGTGGGGCGCTTTCACTGTGCCTCCGTGGCCAGCTCATTTCCCATGGCTGTCACGGAGGGAACGGCAGTGAGGGCAAGTGGATGCTCAGGAGAACGTCTGCGAACCCCCGTCAGCTGCCCTGGGACCTGCCCCGGGTGTTGTGACACAGCCAGGCAGCTCCGGCAGCGGTGACACGGTGACACGTTCCCGCGGTGGCACTGCCGAGCTGGAGGAGCTCCCTGCGGCTGCCGCTGTGCTCGGGAGCCGACATCTCCCAAGATGGATTTCAGAGCAGGGACCATTCGTCACCCGTTTTTCCTGTGTTTATTTGGGGTTGGTATCGAAGTGTTGTTGCTTTTGACAACTCGCTCTGCGCTGCGGAGGGATGAGGGGGGATGAAAGAGCAGGGCAGGGCGGGGGGACCCATCCATCACTGCCCCGGATCCATCCCTGGGTCCATCCGTCACCTGCACAACCCCACGGGAGGGCAAGGCTGAGGAGCCAGGACGGGGGGATGGAATCCCAGATTATCCTGACTCAGAAGGGACCCACGAGGATCTCTGAGTCCAACTCCTGGCCCCGCACAGGACACTCCAACAATCCCACCCTGTGTTTCTGCCCAGACCAGAGGCTGCCTCCCACGAGCATTTCCATCCCTCTTCATCTTCCCTCCAAGGGCCGATGCCTTGGGGCTGCTTTAGTCTTACCCTTAATAGGAGAAATTTAAGGCTAAGGATGGCTGCAAACTGGAAAACAAATTCCCCAAAAGTAGGGCAGGCCACAAAGCTGAGCCGAGCCCGTCGCATTGTCTTTTCTCAGAGAAGTTCACATTTTTTCAGTGAAAAATAAAATTAAAGCAAACAAGTTGTGTTTGTTGGGATTTTGTTCTGGCTGTTGTGTGCCCCAGCGTGTCTGTGCCTCTGTGCATGCGTGGAATTGCTTGCTCCAGCTCTTTTCCCAAGGGAAGCCAAAGTAGGGAAATAAAAACCTAAAGTGTTTTTTTTATCATTGCTGCTCAGAAACTAAACAATTTCAGCTATGCAGGATCCTCACAGAGGAAGGTAATTGAGATCACAGAGGCTTTTTCCCCACACAGGCATTTCCATGAGGAGGTTTTGCTCCACCAGTTTTTAAGTGCTTTATTTTTAAATATGTTTTTTCTGCATTGCAAAAGAGTTTTCCCCAAACGAGCATTTTGCCCCAAACCCTCCTTTTCAGCCTGTCCCCGTGGCCAGGGATGTGCTAACCCAGGTGACTCAGGCTCATCCTGGGCTACAGGCCCGTGTCAGGGACGATGTCACTGATTAAGGTGGCATCATGTGTCTGGTGACCCAGCTGTGGAGGAGAGAAAGAGAGAGAGCTTGGTCTAAAAAGGTGTAAATAAAGGACATCTTGTTTGTGGGACCCAGGCAGGGAAAGGTCTGATCAGCCCCTGATGAACAAATGGCCCAAAGCACACCAGGAGCTCATGCCCCAGAGACACCAGTAACCAGTCCCAGTGACTGGCCCAGCCCCACGGGGTCACCATGGCACTGGTGGCACCACAAAAGGCCTGGGAGCTTCCACAGACACTGATGTGACAGCCAAAACCCACCCTGTGGGACCTCATGGGTGCTCACCCCTTCTCCACTCCCTCCATCCTCCCTCCTCCAGTCAGGATGAAGATGGATTTGTGTGGATTCGTTCATCCAGGGCTTGTTTTACCTCACCTCTCCCAGGATATCCTGCCAGGCATGACCAGAGCTGGGCTCCTCGTGGCAGCAGTGCCCCAGTCCCCCCACACCCCACTCCCAACAGTTTCTGTGAGTCTCCTGCTTTTCCCCAGGCCCAGAGCCACAGCCCCGGGATGCAGGGAGAGATAAGGCCCTGCTCACGTTACCTGACGCTGCCTTCCTGCCACCTGATAGCATTAATTATGACTTATTCTAAAATGAAAGGACCCCTTCAGAAGGTTTCCCCCTGCTCTGCCTCCATCCCCGTGCCCACCACGGGGACCCCCCACCCCTCCCGCCTCCCCTTCCCGAACCCACGGGACTTCCCAGTTTTCAGCAACACGAGATACAGGAGGCTCTTTGAAAATGCTGCACGCTGGCAGCTTTCCCACCTCAGTTTCAAATCTCACTGGATAATATTCTCCATATTCCTTTATGGAAACCAGAAATTCTGGCTTTGCCGTGTCTCGGCGTGGCCGCGCTCGCGCCCCAGCAGCGGCTGCGGGGAGCGGGGGGACAGTGACAGAGGCAGTGGTGACAGTGGTGGCAGCAGGCACAGCCCTTGCCACCAGCCATTGCGTAAGGCCACAGAAGGCAGAGCTGGGGGAAATTCCTCTGCCAAACATGTTTTTTTGCCCAAAAGTGCAGCCACAGGTCAACCACGACACTGACGCAACGGGAATGATCTTGCATCCCCCAAAAAGGGAAAAATAGGATCAAATCAGCCAACTTGAATCGGTTTGTTCTGCTGGCTTTGAAGGAAAGCTTGCTGAAGTTCTGTGATTTGGGCTGAAATGATGTTTTCAGGAGAAATTTGCTTATGTTTAACTCAAGCCCACTTAAGAAGCTTAAAAAGGAAAAGCTTGGAGCGCACATGGAATGTTTGCTTGATGATTGAACCAAACGTTTGGGTTGACTTGAGGCAGGTTTTGGACAGAAGATTTTTTCAGTTTGTTTTTCATTTTACTGAGTGCAAGTTTGGGTTTCGTCAATGTCTCCCAAGTTTCCTGTAAGCCCTGTGGAAAGACGGGCTGCCGAGGGCTGGGAGAGCCCCGTGTCCCAGTGTGGGGATGGTTATTGAATTCCTACAGTCCCCAGAACAGCCAAGGGCCTCCAAATAAGCTGATGTGCTCTCCAGCTGCCAGGAATCCCCAGCCTAGGTTCTATGGGATTATCTGGAATGGGAAGGGCTCTGCTGAGGCACAGGGGAACACTATAGGGTCTCCAGTTCGGGGATTGCTGTGGAGAGGATTGCTTGGAAAACCTCCCTTGTAAATGTGGTGAACAGAGGTTTTCTCCCAGGATATCAGCGAGGGAAAAACACACATCTGCTCTAATCTGGTGCTGCTGGGAGCACTCATGAGCATCCGCCTGAAGGTACAGCAGGGTGGCATGTCCTGTGGTGTGACAGGGGGACGTTTGTATTTCCATACAATTTATAAATGGGCAGGCATGGGGATAACTGGGTGGGATGCTCTCAGGAACAGGGGCAGGCGTGGGCAGGAGTAGGTAACAGAGCCATCCTGAGGGGAAAAGCCCCATGGGATGGGAATGGAGCTGAGCACAGGGGCAGCAAGAGGTAAAAATGCACATTTTCAAGCCCCAAAGTGTGAACTCATCCCCCTGGATAAGGGCGGCGCCACTCCAAGGACAGCGATTGGTGGAAGGAAAGGAACTGCACAGCACAGCAAAGGACAAGAACAAACGCTAAAAGGGGGCTCTTTGCCCTAAAACACTCTCAAAACCCTTAAAACCTTCATGGTTTGAATCTGACTCGTGCAGAAGCTGCTTTGAGCAGCCAAGTCACAGCAGGGATGGGAAGGATCCTGCCTAAGGGCAGAAGAAGAGGAGCAGCCCCAGGAAGGCCAGGACACCCATCTGACAGGTGCTGCGAAGGGAATGTCAGCTCAGCTGAACGGGAATGCTCCCTCCCAGCCTCTGAAGTGGAACTGCCAGGCCTCCCGCTGCTCTTAATCCATAGCACGTTGAGGAGCTAAATATATTCCCAGCCTAATGCAGCAGGGCCTTGCTAATCTGCCCTTCATCACTGGGACACCCAGGGCCAGCTCTCCCCACATCCCAGCGCAGGTTTAACAGCAGAACCAGCAGGATGAGGGCTCCTGTTACCGAGAATTCCCATCTCTGGCAGAGGTGACTCTGGCTGCTCCCGAGGATGCGGCGAGGATGTGCACCCGTAATTGAAACAGAACTGCACTTGTCAGAGGGAATGAGCCGTGGGCTTCCCGCTGGCCTGACCTTGCCCTGTGCTGGATTGGGGAACAAATTGCTTTTGTTAATTTGCAAAACAATTCTCCCAGTCATTAGTGTGACTCAGGTCCTAATCCCGGGGTGTTTTCATGGAATCACAGACTGGTTTGGCTTGGAAGGGACCTCAAAGCCCACGCAGTGCCACCCCCTGCCATGGGCAGGGACTCCTTCCACTATCCCAGGTTGCTCCAAACCACATCCAACCTGGCCTTGAACACTCCCAGGGATGGGGAGTCCACAACCTCTCTGATTTTCCTCGTGGACCTCAAATCCCCATCCCAGGTCCTGGCTCCATCTGCACGGGATCAGGGCTGTTTGGGGAATAGTGCCAAGAGAACTCCCTTGGCCTGGGCCTTTGGAGTCAGCGATGGGCCAGCATTCCCATCCTTGTGCCTGGAAAACCCAGGATGTCCATCAGCCAAGAGTGAGTGTGCAGCACATCCCTCACAGCAGAGTCAGGCAGGCACAGGCAGCTGCCTCCAACTCATGCCCCAAGAGAGAACTGACTTCATTCTGCAAAACTGGGCAAGAAATGCACCCCAGGGATGCTGGGCGAAGGCTGGATTCGGTGGAGATCCCCCTCCCTCAGCCCTTGCTGTGGGAGAAGAGCCCGGCCAGCCCTGCTCCCACATCCCAGGGGAAACAGGAGCCGGGGAGGGGGGAGCCAAGGTGCTGCCTCGTGCTCGGCCACCCGTAGCCAGCCAGTCCCATCTCCCACTCCCCGTGCCTGCATTAGCATTCCCCAAATCCTTTTAACGCACTGATCTGATAAGGGATCTGCCTGTATTGGATTTTTTTCCCGGTGACACATAACCCAGCTGGCTGGGTGGCGGCTCGGGGAGGAATCAAACGGTCAGGAACAAATGAGTAAATCAAGTTACCATTTTACATCTCTTTAAGTTGTTTCCCTCTAAGAGCTCCCCAGATTTTATCTCAGGTAGCTTAATTGGAACAGGAGAGCCGGGGCTCCTCGGAGCGCCGGGCTTTCCAAGGGAAGGGCAGCCCCCACCAGGTAGGAGGGAGCTTTGCTCGGGAAAGCGCAAGGGAAGGGGAAAGGCAGGGATAATTTATCCGCTCTTGTGGGAAGCCCAGTAAACGGCCAGGAGTCCCCGTGATGGTGAAGGAGACGGCCCGGGAGCAGCCCCTTCCCAGCGGAGCTGAGCACTGCGGGGAGGGAGCTCTGCCTTTTGGGGAGACCTTGGTCCCTCAGCATCACCTGCCCGGCACCCTCACCTTCACCAGCTTATCCCGGGCATCCCACAGCGCCCTCCCTGACAGCATTTGCTGGATGCTTTTGTCTCCAGAGAGTCACAGGGCGACTTCCTCAGGTTTCACCTTACCTGCTTCAATCTCCCCCTTCGTTGTTCCCTGGGACCAGCTGTCTCCAACCCACAGACCCGAACTCCCGGGGATTTGTGCCTTGGGACTACAAGTTGCTCATCCAGGCAGGAACCGAGCAATTGCTGTCACTCTCTGAGCCCCTGTGGGCACGAGGCCACTCAGGAGCCTTGTCCTGGGCTGCTCCGTCCTGCTGTGACCTTGGATGAAGCCCACACCGGGTCCATGGACTGGGAACATTCCCTCCAGCCCAGGATGTCTGCTGGCACATGGCTCTGAGCGTGCAGACACACCCCTCTCCCATGGGCAGAGCTCCCATTCCAGGCTTCTCCAGACTGGGAGAACTGGGCATCTCCTGCTGAGCTTTGCTGTTTTCTGCTCCTGAAGCGTTTCCACACAGAAATTTGCCCAGATTTCCCTAACCTAAGAGATAATAACCTGAGGAAGTTCTAGTCAGGCTTCATTGGCCATGGCATTTCACTGCTCTTTCACAAATCCCTGATGTCTTCCTACCCCAAAACACAGCAGAAACAGAAAACAAATCAATCCACATAACAACAGCATGATCAGCTTTTGTCTGGCCTGGGAGAGAGGAGAGAGCAAGGGAAGAGAGGAGAGATGGAGTGATAGGGAGAGAAGGGAGAGAAAGTGCAGGGCTGAGGAGGGGCAGCATTTATGGACTTGTTGGAAACCATCAATCACTGTTAGTGCAAGAGGCTGTTTAGAGCTGGTGAGTATTAAATTCCAGCAGAATTTGATGAATAACAGGAGGAAAAACATTCCCGTTGTGGAAGAATAAAAACAAGAGTTCCCCCTTCCCCCTGTGCCAAACATCCCCAACCTGAGAGAAAGTCCTGGGAAAGGTTGTTTCTGAGCAAGGGGACACGGAGCAGCCTCACTGGGAACTTGAGAGGGGCTGCAGGGCTGAGAGGGATCTGAACTGGAACAAGCAGGACCTCACTTTCCCAACCCTAACCTCCAGCTGGGGTGGAAGGGATGGGGAGTGGCTCATTTTGCCTTAATGATCAGCCAGCCCCTGCTAATTATTAGCAACTGGAGTGAGTCTGCTCAGATAAAATCAGCCTCCTGACTTCCCAAGTCCCGCACCCTTTGGGGCTCAGAGGGGTTCCTGCTGCCAAGTGTGTCATTCCACTGGCTGGGACATAGTCAGAGCTGCCCTCCTGTCTCTGAAGATCCAGACCCCAAAAGCACAGACCCTGGTGATGGAGATTGGCATTTGTTGCTTCCCCACATTGTTCTGCAAAGCAGTCAGCAACAGCATCTCTCCTTAATTAGACAGGCTGGTAATGAGAGCTGAGGGCCCCAGAGGCTTGTCTGACATCACCAGGTATTGCTGTCAAGCAGACATAGAAAAATGCACTGAGATTCAGCCAGAATACCCCCAGAATCAGGGAATTTGTCCGAAAAATACATGGGCTTATGCTTTGTCCCTGGTGTGTCTCAGTGCTGGGGAGGAGGGAGGGGAGCACCTGAACCCAGGCAGATTTGGAAAACATCAAAAAATTGCACAGGGAGCACTTGGGCTTCTGATGAGGAATTAATTTGGCATCAGCATAAATGTGAAAGAGAAAGGCTGGTACAGCTCAGGTGACCTTTTCCAGGAGCCGTGTGGGCTGTCACAGTGACAAATGGGACACCTGGGCACTGGCACAAAGGGGCAGCACTGCAAGGTCACCTCAGTTTGTAAACAAGGGGTGGCTGCTCTTTGGGGCCAGAGCCTGGACTCCCAAGCTGCTGTGGGAGGTGGGACTGAGGCATTCCCACTCTGGCCTCATCCTAGAGGATGGGTGGTGGCTGTGCACGGTTCCAGCTGGGCAGAGACCCCAGCGTGGCCACGGCAACGTGAGCATGGCATGAACACAACATGGACACAGGAGCATGTTCATGGTCACTCACCACCGAGCACCAGGCTCTGACCCAGCCCCTCCTGCCCCCAGAGGTGCCAGAGCTGCTGCGGGAAGGGGACGGCCAACACAGAATATCTCCTGAAGGCACCGTGCCACGGAGAGTGGGCACAGAATTCCCAGCACCTGGTATGGCACCCACTGAGAGGATGGAGCGATGGTGGCATGGCTGGGAGCAGGGTGTCCCCGGGGCCCTGGCCCTGCCATGTGGCAGCAGCCCAAGGACCGCTCCGATGGGAGAATGACTCACAGGGACTCTGCTGCGGGTGTGTTTCCTATTAGGGCCGTTCAAGTCTCCACAATTAGGAATGCAGCTCAACCAGAGTGTGAATCCCTAATAGGAAACATTCCCCAGATGCACATGAGGGCCCCGAGGAAGATGCCAGCCCTGCAAAGGGCTGGGGGGCGAGAGCCGCCGGGATGGCTCCCACATGAGGCGGCATCAAAGGCGAGGCTGCAGTCCCGGGGTCTCCGTGGCCACTTCTGCCAACTTTGATCAAGGTTTGTCGTCTAACTCCCAAACAGTTTTTTCACACTTGTTTCCCAAGTGTGAAGAGCCCGAAGCCATGTTGGAAACTCTGAGACAATTTCGGATTCCTTTGCAACAAAGCCAAGGCCAGGACAATGGGACTTTGATGTTATTGACATATTGGTTCAGAGTTTCCTTGTTTCCATTTCCCAGCACTAGGCCGGAGCAGAGGGCTGCTGCCTTGCTCTGTTTAATTAGGTAATGTTTGTACAGTGCTCGGAGAATATAAAGTGCTCAGCAAGTGGAAAGCGTTATCCTTATTACTATGCCTCCCATATCCACTGGCTGCGTTTGGTGGAGCTGCAAAAGCTTTGAAAGAAAAATAAAATAAGGTCAAGTTTATTTTACTTAAATATAAAATAAAATTGTAGTTCTGAGCAGAGGTAATGGACTGGCAGAGGAGGGGAGGGAAGAGCTCTGTGTGTCTCTGGAACAGGGACAGCTTAGATGTGCCAAGCTGAGTCCCCTTGATGTTGTCCCAAGCTGTCCTGCCACTGTGTGTGTCCAGTGTGGCCTGGACAAGCCCTTCCCAGAGGCAGCAGAAGCCAGCACAGCTCCCAATGACCCTGCTGGAACCGCCACCAATGCAGCCCCTGGTGCCCATCACCCTTTTATCAGGTGGAGATGGGACAGCTGCAGATGGGGCGGCTGCCAAGCAGGGCCACCACGGCACTGCCGGGCACAGCTGGGCTGGACAGGGGCTCCCAGAACTGGCACATCCCCTGGGCAGTTCCCTGGGTGCTGCCAGCACTGCCAGCCCACAGTGCAGCACTCCAGAGACAGGGAAAACCTCCTGCTCCGGCTGTTGCTGATCTGTCTCCCAATCCCAGGCGCTGAGATGCTGTGAGAGGTCCTGAAAGATGATCTGAGTGGCTGAGAATGGGACACCCCTGCACTGCCACAGCTGTCCCCCAGCCCAGAGTGATGCCAGGGATGCTCCCACCCAGGACTGCTCCACTTGGGCCCCATGGCTGGGGCTGGCTGAGTCTTCTCAGGCTGCTGTTCCCTTTTTCCTTCCCCTGGGTGATTTCCCCTCATTGTGATTCCTCTCCTTGCTGGTGATAAAACATTTGACGAGTTGCACTGAGGGCCCAGACTCAGCAGCCCACCCCAACCCTCCCACCCCAGCCTCTCCCCCGCCAAATATGTTTGTATTTTTAACATTTTTAGGCAACAATCTTAAACTGAAGCAGATGTGACAATGAATATTTATCTGCAGCATCTCAGTATGGGATTTTCTCTTAAACTCGATAAAATAAACTGCTCAGGATACAGAACAACATTTCTCCTAATATACAATACACAAGGGGCAGGAGGGGAATTAGCAGATGAACTCGGCATTAAAGCCTTTTAAAATCAAAAGAGCAGCAGCATTTACATGCGAGGAGAACAGTTGGTGCTTTCAGTGAGATTCTGGAGTGTTTTCCTTCTCATTCCTGGAGGCTTGCAAACGGCAGGCAGGAAGGTTCCTGCCAGGGAGGGGCAGGTGAGCAGGGGGCTCTTCCTGCAGGTGGGAGAGGCAGGAGCAGCCCCTGTCCTGAGTGGGGCACAGCTCCCATGGGGTGGGATGAGGAGAGGGAGGAGAAGGCAAACACTGCTCCAGTGACGAGGAGCTCGCCAGGTCCCAGTCCCAGCCTCGTGTCTCTCCCGTAGGACCATTGCTGTTCCTGTCCCTCCTGGGGGCTCACAGCAGCTCCCCACTGCTGACTTCTCCGGGGTTTGTTTCCATCCAGCACGAGAGCAGCAGTCGGGGGAAATCGTCCCCACCTGCGCCACTTCCATGCTTGGAGGGTGCTGGATTCACCCTGCTGGGACTGATGCACACAGGATGCTTCAGGCTCCCTGGGCTGGGACTTCTGGGCTTCCAGGGCAGGATGTGACTTTCCTGGCTCTTCAGCAGCTCCCTGTGCAGTGGAGGGTAGGATGCTGTGGGGTCCCTCGTGCCCAGGGGAAGGATGAGCTCCTGTCCCACGGGTGGCTGGATGCCACCACAGGGCAGCCCCATGGGACCAAACCCTGTGCTTGCTCTGGTGCTGAGAGCCCCTTCCTCCCCACCCTGCTCATCCTCAGGGCCTTGCTTTGGGGCTCAAAGCGAGGAGTGAATAAAAGCTGCTGCAATCCTTGGGATGAGCACTGGGGCTCAGCCCGGCCCTGCCGGATCCGGCGGCTGCTGGAGGCAGCGCGTTCTCCTGGAGCTGGAGGGCATTGCCAACCTTGCCACGTTGTGCTCCAAGAGCCAGGCACGTTTCTCCAACCTGCTGTCTCTGACGCAAATCCAGAACAATATGCAGATTAAAAATAACAACCACAACAAAAAGGCTCCACCACTACCCCAGAGAGCCCCACGCACACGGAGCCCTCGCAGAGCTGGAGCGGGGAGCGGGCACAGGGGTGGGTGTGAGCCTGGGTGCCTGGCCTTGGGTGGGAGGCTGGAGAGACAGCAGGAGGACCCTGAGGGTCGGTCCTATCCTGTGTCCAGGGCTGAGACCACCAAAGCCCCTTGTGCTCATTCACTCCCCCAGTTCTGCACAGGGAGCGATTTGGGGTGACCAGGGACAGTTGTGCCATGATGGTGGCCCTCTGTGACCAGTCCCCAGCTGAGCCGAGCCGGTGACCGCAGCACCACGCACTGGAACATCTTGTTCCTCTTTGGTTTAGGACCATTACCCCCCCTCCTCTTCTCCCAGAGAGGGATCTGTGTCTCTGGGTCCTGAGGGACCCCTAAATAATGAGTCAAAGGGACATTTTGAGAGGTCTCCTTTGGTCTGCAGAGAACATGAACTGGAGCCAAAAAACTGCTGACTGAAAGGGCTCAGCAGCTTCCTGAGGGCAATGGTCCCAGCTGGTGGCACTCACAGTGTCAGGAATGGAATGGTGACTGTTTGAGCCTGGAGGGAGCATTTCCCATGCCCAACAGAGACCAGCCTGGCACAGGAGATGCCTCCATGCCAGGCCCTTGGGCCAGTGAGGGCAGTGGAGGGCTTTGGAGTCCCTGTGCTTTTAAAGCATGGGGAGGGTCCCCAGGCCCTGCCCCATCCCCTGCCCAGGAGGATCCTGCTCAGGGCTTCGTGGTCCTGTCTCTTCCAGCCAGCACTGGATCCCACCCCCCAGTCCCCCTGCCCTGAGCAGGGATTCTCCCCTTGTGCTTCAGTCCCCAAGCTTGGCCAGGTCTGGGCTCCCCACGTGCCTTCACAGGGTGTGGAGGAGGAACGGTTTGATTTCCTGAGCTGTGCCCAGAGCCTCCAGGGAAGCAGGGGGACATTCCCAGCCCAGGAGCTGCTCAGCATCCCGAGACAGGTTTTGTTCATTCCCAACTTCGTGAGAGTGGCCTGATGCGATGCTGCAGCCACAGAACATTCCTTTGTAAGGAAATAAAGTGTCAGTGCCACAGCTGTGACATCTGAGCTCCGCTTCAGTAGCGTGCCCTGGGCAGAAAGAGGCGGCGGGTTCCTGTTTAGGTTTTTGGTTACTGTGTTTGTAAAATATTTATTTTTCTTGGTGTTTCTATCCCAGCCTTTTTAGAATCCAAATATTTGGAGGCTGGAGGAGCCGTGGCCAGGCCCAGTGCTGCTCTGCTGGCTGGGCTCAGCGTGTGCCAGGCATGCTGATGGCCCCGGACCCCCCCAGCCAGCCCTCAGCATCAGACAGTGTTTGAATGCAGTCTCCAGGGGTGGAGAGGGTGGTATGAGGCACTGAAAGAGCTGGGAGAGGAGAAAAAAAGGAGAAGAAAAAAGAAATGGGAAAAAAAAGCAAGGCAGTGGTGTATAAATGAATAAATAATAGTAATAAAAAAGATCATTGGGAAGCAAAGACATTCTTTATGGTGCATTAATGTGTTTTCTCAGCTGCTCTCTTGACTCGGCACCAGCTCTTGCAGTTCCTGTCCTCGGGACACTCCGCTGGGCACAGGAAGGTTTGTTCTGGCTGCTCTGTCCCAGTGCCACTGCCCCTGGAGCTCCTGTCACCCACTGCCTCATGGGGAACACAGAGCCCCCACCTGCCCCTTTCCCCATGCCCTCCATGCCCATCACTGTCTTCTGGGATTCGACTCTTTGGGAGAGGAGCCTCTTGCTCCAGAACAGCCCCTCAGGTGGGAAATGCCACAGGAACATGGGGTTTTGTCCCCTTGGTGCTGCCCAGCGTTGCCTCCCCCCACTCTCCAAGGCTCCCTGAGCCCATGCTTTCCTCCTCCCCCATCTCCAGCAGCTTGCCAGGGAAGGGATCCATCCCCAGAGCTGGTGGGACCCCAGCCGTGGAGGCAGCAGCTCTTATCAGGCGGCTGCCAGCTCTGTCACCACGCTGTGCTGAGTGACGGGCGCTCCCACCTGCTCCCGGCGCTGAGCACGGGGTGCTGCTGCTGCTGCTATAGAAACACCCAACTTCTTACACTCACCTCCTTTTTTCTTTCTCTCTTTTCTTTTTCCTTCAGACCCTCAAAGCCGCTTCTGAATTCCCTCATGATTTAAAGGAAGATCCGACGGGCTCTTCAGCACAGCCGCGTCCCTGCCGAGGCACCGTGTCCTGGCTGTGACAGGGTGTGGTGATCCATCCCCGCCTTACAGAGAGGGAACTCCGGAGTCACCACCTGCTTTCCAGGAGCTGAGCGGAGTGGAGCCCTCTCCTGCTCACACCAGGGCCACAGGATTTGTTCCCTGTGCTGGCACCGCTCCGTGAGCTCGTTGGCTGCTCCAGCAAAGCCCCACACAGAGCTCTGGAGGGTTTATTTTGCTGGCTGCTCTCACCCAGCTGTTTATTTTCTTGAGTCTCCCCATGAACCCGCTCCACACCTGGAACTGCGCTGCCGAGTTGACTTCAAAGCTGAGCCAACTCTGCAAATCCCTTCCGTGTGTGACCATGGGGAGCAGGTGCTCCTCGCTTCCCCAGGGCTGCAGAATCCCTCAGCAGGAGAGCAGGATCCGTCTCATTCCTCATTTGCCAAGCAGAGGCACTCACATGGAAAACCAACGTGTCCTCAAGTCATGGAATCACAGAATGATTTGGGTTGGAGGGACCTTAAAGCCCATCCAGCCCCACCCCCTGCCATGGGCAGGGACACCTTTCACTATCCCAGGCTGCTCCAAGTCCCGTCCAACCTGGCTTTGGACACTTCCAGGGACGGGGCAGCCACAGCTTCTCTGGGCAGCCTGAGCCACCAAGTCTGGATTCATTCAGTATCACCATGGTAGATCCAGCACACCCTTTCCCATCCCTTCCTGTCCTCACTGGCCTTGGCTGACAGTGGCTTGTTTTGGGATCAGTCCCCATGGACACTTGGCAAACCAAAGCAGCTCAGAGGAAGGTCCAAGGAGACATTTACTAATGGGATTTGGGCTGAAATTCAACCCTTCCTCAGAAAAAAAAATTCCTTCAAACTAAAAGGTTCTAAACAAACCTGACTTGAGAGTCATTTAATACCCTGTCAGCTTCCCTTCCCACTGCTCCCGGCTCTGGCGAGGTGAGCTGTGTCCCTGGGATCGGGGTCCTGCTCTCCCGCATCTGCTTGGAAGGTGCAAACAAATCCTGAAGTGTAGATACCAGAGTCACTGACCCAGAGAGATCCTTCTGGAGCCCAGCTTTGGCCCGAGCCTCAGTGGAAGGCCAGGACAGGTCATTTCCAAATCCCCTCGCTTTGATTTTCACTGTCTCTGCTGTGATTCCCACTTCCCACAGAGCAGCGTTCCAGAGGCATTTCAGAGTCCTGGGGGTGTTGGTCTGAGTTAGTGGCACAGATGGTGATGCCATCAAAGCAGGACAGATTTCCAGCCGTGACACCTGTAAGAGTCAGCTCAGCCGTGTTTCTCCTGCCCCACAGCTCAGGAGTGACCATCCAGCTTCCCCTTCCCTTCCCTTCCCTTCCCTTCCCTTCCCTTCCCTTCCCTT
>VZRV01007516.1:1358858-1446573 GCA_013398115.1 Falcunculus frontatus
TAGCCGCGCTCTCCCCCTGGCGGCAGTGCTGGGTACTGCCCGCCCCAGGTGCGGCCGCGCCGCCCGGCCCCGCCCCGGCCCCCCCGGGACTCTCCATCAGTACTTCCATTCTCCCGAACCTGCAGGGACCGCGGGGCTGTGCAGGACAAGGACCCCGGACCGTCCCCCGGCCCGGAGGTGACAATCCGCACGCGCTGCCGGTGACACCCGATGGGGAACCGCTGGCTCCTGGAATCTTTGCTCTTTCCAAGCGCAGGGACCCCCCACGAGCGACTCCCAGTCATGAGGATGCACCTTCCAGCCCCCCACCCTTCAGTGCGAACCCCCACTCCCCCGGCCCTGGAGCTGGTGGCCTCCTTGGAGCATCCTCACCAGAGACTGAGGGAAGAGAAGAGAGGGAGGGAAGGGAAAGGAGAGGGAGATGGAAACAGAAAGAATTAAACCCCCTGCTTTAAATGATGGAAAATATCCCAGCAGTGTTCTCTTTCAAGCCTTATTTTG
Organism: Falcunculus frontatus; assembly: GCA_013398115.1. Taxonomy (NCBI): domain Eukaryota; kingdom Metazoa; phylum Chordata; class Aves; order Passeriformes; genus Falcunculus; species Falcunculus frontatus. The sequence goes on from VZRV01007516.1 coordinate 1,359,360, forward strand.
CTATTCAGGAGCTTGAAAGGCACCGAGCTCCCAGGCGCTCACAGAGCAAGCAGAGATTTCACGTTATAAAATATGAATATCCTGGTTTATGAATAAACCTGGGTTTGCTGCTCAGTCCAAGCCACCACAACCTCCCCGGTTCTCTCTGGGGTGATTTGGTACAAAGAGCCCACAACAACGTCACGAACCTGAACTTCCCAGGTGTGGGGTCGGCAGGGGAGGAGGGGATGAGAACCAGCAGGGAGCAGCTGGAGGCACCGATTCCCCTCCCCTCCTGGGGCTGTGAGGGGCGGAGGCACTGCTAGGCTCTGGGGTGATGCCAGGGCTGGGAGATGTCCCCAGTGCCAGGGCTGGAGCCGTTCCCGACACCAGGACTGGGAGATGTCCCAAATCCAGCGCTGGGAGCCGTCCCCAGAGCTCAGGCGCGTGTCTGGGGAGAGATGCCCAGGGTTCTCAATGGCTGGTGCTGCCGCTGTTGGAGCACCAGCCCACGGGAGAGCAAGTGGAGAGATCCAAAACCTGCCCCCGAGTCCTCCGAGGTCCCACAGTCCTGACAGAAGGAAGAGAAATGAGCACAGAAGAAGAAAGTCCGGGCTCTCCCTCCCCGGGGGGACAAAGGCAGCAGGGTCGTGGCAGGGATGTGACAGAGGGACCCACCCAGCTCCCGCCGGGGCTGGCGCTGGGCACGGGGCCGCGGCTCCACAACTCACCTGCTTTTCCCCGAGGACGAGGGGCTGGTACGGGCATCCCCCAGCCGCTGCCCACCTCTGGGCACAAAGCCAGGGCACGGACCCCGTCAGAGCCCCCTCCCCCGGCCTCGCTGCCGCCCGAGCTGTGCTGGCGAGGGACGGACCCGCACAAGGAGCCATGAAGGCTTCAGAAGCGCTTTGGAGGAAAAGGAAGGAAGGACAAAGAGAAGCTGGGAAGAGGCCATCCCTGGTCCCCTGATACACTTCAAGAGAAAACAGTCTAGACTTTTTATTTTTTCTTTCCCAGACCCTGTTTTCCATTTCAAATCAGCCCTGACATTTTGGTTATCTTTTCTTTTAATAAGCCCGGTTTGGTCTGTTAGAATCCATTCATCTGTGTGACACAGGCGGGTTCAAAGATAAACAACACCTGGGGACAAGGGAGCTCCCCGGTGTCTCAGTGCCGCCAGTCTGCCCTGGCACAGAGGTCAGGGGGGCACAGGAGGACACCCAGCACCTGTGTCACCCCTTGCCCGCTGACAAGGACCTGTGAGTCCCAGGGGACACGAGGCTCACTCAGGCTCCTCTCTGCAGCCTTCACTGTTCCGCGGGAGGTTTTGGCATGGAGCAAATCCCCTTGTCACAGCCGGGGACCGCTGCTGGCAAAGGGTGCAGGGAATCAGCTGCAGATTTGGGGCTCCTTGAACCTCCCTCACCCCTCCTCGCTGCCGCCTGGCAGAACTGCCGCAGCACAGCCCCTCTCCGGAGCGCACCCGCTCCCTGGGGCACTGCCAGGGGATTTCCAGCTCCTCCCGCCTGACCCCGGAATGGTCCCTTTGGCGATGTTGGGAGAGCTTCCCAAAATCCCGCCCCAGGAGCCCTTCCCTGCTGGCAGTCTGGCTCAGCCTCTGCCCGGCCCCAGGCCCAGCCCCGCTCCGAGCTCTCGCCCTTCATCCCGGAGCGGCTGGAGAGGGGGGAAGGCAGATGGAGCTCTGCAGGAGAAGGCGGCTTGAAGGAGGAAAGGAACAACCAGAAACACGGAGAAAGGGATGAAATGTTACAGAAAAGTTGGCCTGAGGGAAATAAGGGAGCTAAAAATAACCCGCCAAAGGCTGCGATGGGAGCGAGTGGAGAAGTGCCGATCTCGAGGAGAAACGGGGTTACCCTGCAGCTGCCCCCACGCTGCTCCTGCTGAGCCCCCCAGCTTTGCGGGGGTGTCCCGGGGGTGGAGGGGGCCAGGGGCAGAGACCTCCAATAGGGTCCCTGAGCAGGGCCAGCGCTCTCCAGGAACGGGGCACATCCCACGGGGACCGGGCGGGTGCTCGCCCAGCCCAGCCCAGCCCAGCCCAGCCCTGAGAGCCCTCGCCTTGATTACATTTCTGTTTCCTCCCCGAGCCGAGCACAGGAAGCTGCTTTGCCATCCATTTACCCAGGGACTTCACTGGTATTTAATAAACTCGATTAAGCAAGCGCCTTAATTTGCTTTGGTAATGAAAACATAATTGTTTCTGCAGCTCCAGTGCAGGGACTCTCCACGGCGAGTGGCGGGTGCAGGCAGTGGGATAATCGAGCACAAGAGCCCAGAGCTGGGGAAGTTGTTGGTTCTCCCTTGAGGAAATAATCAGGTTTTCACCTCGGCAGGGCACGGCTGGGGAAGGGCAGGGGGAGAAGCTGCTGCCGTGGAGGGCTGGGCTGGGCTGATTCGGGGCAATCCTGCCCCCTCATCCTTCTCAACCTCTTTCAGTCCTTCCCCACAAAAACATGCACCACACACCACCGGTGACTTTTCCTATTCCCTCACCCTGTAGCTCCATCCACACCCTGGGCAGGATGCACCATCCCACACAGTGCGATCCCATGGAGGGATGCAGGTGTGATAAGGCAGGGGCTCACCTTGGACCTTCTCAGGCACCAGTGCACAGCTGTGCCAGGCCATGGATAATGCAGAATTTTGTCCATGGATGTGTGTGCACCCCTCAGCACCTGACTCAGAAAGGAGCAGACGACCCCACTGTGGTCCCTCCCAAACCCTTTGGGACTGTGTGAATGGAGCACACCAGCGCCCAGGGACACGTCCCACAGCAGCCTGGGGAGAAATAAATGGGAAAAGAAGTTCCTTGTAATGGCAAGCCCCGAAATGAGCAGCCAGGTGCAGCCTGTGCAGTCTGTGTGACACGGGAGGTCCCTGCAGGGACCAACCAGCACAACCCTGCAGGGTTTGTACACTTTATGTGAGATATTTCCCATGATGGATGATTTAGGAATTACTGCAACCCCTGCAAAGGTGGGGAGAGCCCAGGGGTCAGAGGGGCCAGCAGGAGCTGGGGGAGGCCAGAGCCCAATCGTGCTCCCCAAGGAAGACTGCGGGGAAGAAGGGCCCTGGATGTGCAGTGAGCGCAGAGAGGGAAAATAGGAGGAGGAAGAGACAGATGGTCCCATTTTGTATGAAAAGGCAGAGAGGGAAGATGTAACTTGGGAATCTCCCCAGAACAAGCCATCTGTGAGGTGTAAGGCCTGAGCTGCTGCCGGTGCAGCCAAAATCCTGGAGCAGCAGAAGATGCTGCGCTCAGTCCAAAGATTTCATTACCTTGTCCCCATTATTTGTGACTTGGAGGTCACAGGTAGTGAAAGCAGCAATTTAATCCTTTGTCTTTTTTATTTTCTTCTGCTCTAATAGGTTTGTGTTTTCCCTCACCCCTGTCTGATGCCAGCCAGGAGCTCTGGGAACTCTTGTGAGCCTGAGGCAATTCCCTTCACTGATTTAAGGAACCCAAATAAATAAATGTTGTAGACAAATCCTTTGAAATATTAGAAACGGGGAGCAGCTCTGGAAACCTCGTGAGCCAGCCTGGCTTTCCCACTGCAGCTCCAGGAATGCCTGTAGGAGCTGCTGGAACAAGGAGGACTCAGCTCCAGCACCCTCCCCATCCCTGGCAGGAGGAATGTCCTGTCCTGTCCTGTCCTGTCCTGTCCTGTCCGGAGAGTTGTCACAGTGGGAAGGGAGCTCTGGGACAAGGGCAGCTCCTGGGTTATCTCCTCCAGACAGCTCATTTCCCTGGAAATCTCAGTCCCTCTGGAAGGATGGAACAGCTCCATCCCTTCTGGAGTGCAGCCATAGGGGACTCACAGGTCTTTCCACCTCCACGGGCAGCCAGGCCAGTGATGTCCCCATGCCTGGGGACAGTGCGTGCCCCAGCCCCAGGCCGGGCCCCTCCCGCACAGGGACCTGCACGTGAGAGAGGGAAAATGAGAATGTCCAACCTCCCACAGCCACGTTCCCACAGCTCCCCACCCTTCCCACAGCTGGGTCCCAGCACTGACAGGTCTGCACGGCCACCAATCCGGGCAGGGCCATGTCCATCCCAGGCCCAGCCATGCTCAGGAATGCAGGAGCAGCAGGATAACAGCGCCTGGCTTGCCTGGGCACTGCCCGTTGTCTGATGTCACCCAGCTTGGTCAATGGAGCTGAGAATGGGAGCAGCCCCAGCACTGGGATGGGGCCGAGTGAGACATCCTGGTGCCACTGGGCCAGGTCCCTGCAGGGTGCTAGGCTCTGTCCCCATGCAGACTCTGGCAGGATGGAGCTGCCAAGGCACAATCAAGGCAGGGATCTGGGGGTTTTGGAGGTTGTGGGCAGGAGAGGGAATGAAACAAGCCTCAAAAATAAAAGACACCGCCCCTATAAATCACTAATATTAAAAAGCACGAAAGGGCCGGAGTCTTCAGCCCCGGTAAGCCCTGGGTGGGAGAGCAGGAGCAGCACTGGCCCCGCTGCTCGGCTCTGCAAATATCCATCAGCTCTTCCTGACACATCGTTATTAGCTTTCCTACGCTGAATTGCACAGGGATAAACTTGGGGCTGGGAGAAAAACCGCAGAGATTATTGTCAGCCCGAGCGCTGCCACGCGCTGTGCTTTTCCTCCTTCCCCCCTCCGCCTTTTTCAAGCAGGAACACAAAGGAAATTCATGGCATTTCTACGGCTCATACCGCAGGAAGCGTTGGTGGGCTTGAAAGAGGAGAAAGAATTAGAGGCTCATCCAGACAGTGGGATGTGGGGGGCGATGGAGGGGGAGCAGAGAGGGGGGCATCAGGGAAGGCCGAGAGCAGCTGATCTCAGTAAAGTGAGAGTTTGATGCATTGGTTGGGGGAAAAAAAAGAAACTTCAATAAAACAAATTGAATTTAAATCCTTCGGCAGAGCCGGTTCCCAGCAAGCGAGCCCCAGGAACGCGTTTGGGTTACACTGGGACAGCCGTGGCCCCTCACTGCAGTTTACTAACCAAGGTGGAGGTTTGGAGGGGCTGGGGACAGCGAGGGGCCAACATCCCCCCACTTCCCATCCACACCCATCCACTCTGGATCCATGTGTGGACCCCTTCATCTTCCTCACACACCGTATGGATCTCAAAGCACGGCCAGGCAGTCGATCCTTCCGCCCAACTCCTGCACAAGCCCCCAGAACTCTGTGTCTCCTTCACCCAATTTTGGCTCATTCCAACCCCTGGGTCCCCTGAACCCCTCACAGAATCCCAGCTCTGGCTCTGCCTGGCCCTGGTGGTGTCAATGGAGCAGCTCACTCCCCATCCAGGAACGATAAAAGCCAACCCTTGGGAAGGGCAGTGGGCTTGGGAGGCTCAGGGGGCTCAGGGTCTTCCCTGGGCACTGGTACTATCCCTGGATGCCCATCAGCACAGTTATGAGATGATCCATGGAGGCCAATAGATAAGAGGAGGATCCACCTTGGATTCCCCTCTCCATAAGCAGGGCTGGATGTCAGGTCCCTGGAGGGGTGAAGCCCCTGGAATTAACTCCCCTGCTGCCAAGTTAACTGCCCAGAACATTGATGATACAATCAGCAGTAAAGCCTAAAAATAGCCCAGAGCTGCTGTCAGCAGTGTAAATAGAGATTGGTGAGTGTCATGGAGCGGGATAAATACCGGGGATTCATGGATCAGCTCTCTCATAAGGGCAGACAATGCCTATGGGTTATCTCAGAGCAGCTGTGGCTTTGGGAGCTGCCCAGAGACCCGGGCTCTGTGGGGACATGAGGTGGCGTTTCTACAGCAGCAAGAGCTCCAGAAGAGCTTGAGAGGGACTTTGGACAAGGGCCTGGAGGGACAGGACAAGGGGGAATGAATCCCCACTGCCAAAGGGTAGAGTTAGAAGGGATATTGGGAAGGAACTCTTCCCTGAAGGAATTCAGGGAAGGTGGTGAGGCCCTGGCACAGGGTGCCCAGAGAAGCTGTGGCTGCCCCATCCCTGGAAGTGTCCAAGGCCAGGTTGGACGGGGCTTGGAGCAACCTGGGATAGTGGAAGGTGTCCCTGCCCATGGGTGATCTTTAAGGTCCTTTGGAATCCAAACCATTCTGGGATTCTGTGACATGGAGCAGAGCTGCTTAGGGGGATCGAGTCTGCAGGACAGGGGAGCAAAGCCAGGGGTGCCCCAGGCTCTTGGGGAGGGCAGCTCTGAGTGCCTGATCCACTCCTCTGCTGCACAAGGCTCAGCTCTCTTTCTCAAGGCTCAGGTCTCCTTCCCAAAGCTCAGGTCTCTTTCCCAGATCAGAATGCCCCCACTGTGCTGGAGGCCCCATGCTTTATTTATGAGTTTATTCCTGCAGGAGGGCCCCCAGTGTCCGTGGGAGCAGCCCCAGGAGAGCACACAGCACCCTCTGCTCTCCCAGGGACTGCCGGAGCTGAGGATTCTTGTGGCACTGGGAGAAATCTGGAAGCGATTGCTCCGGTGAGCCTCTCCAGAGGGAACACCGTGCCCAGTTCATTTCCTTTAAGGAAACGCAACCCGAGGGGATAATTAGAGCTTCTTTGCGTACACAATCCCATATTGTTTATCCAACACAAATTAAAAAACGTGGTCCTCAGGAACACGGAGTGGGGAGATAAAGAAGCGATTGCTCCCAGACGGGTTTCATTACTGCCCCAGCACACCAGGCCCCCAAAACCACCTTGTGTTCCAGGACAACGGCAGGAAAACTGGGATGTTCGGAGCATGAGTGGGATCTAGGGTGCTGTAAATAAATATGGTGGAAAATCAGCTGAACCTTGGCACCAGCATCCATCTCTCTCCTGTGCTTTTATGCCTCTTGTGTCATGTGTTCAGGTCTTGGGTGCACACAAACTGTGTGAAAGCCTGCTGGTGATGAGAATCATGGACTGATGGAATCACAGAATGGTTTGGGTTGGAAGGGACCTTTGACATCATTGTGGACTTGGAGAGGGGCTGATGACCAGGGTGGTTTGTGCTCCCTGTCTGCTCCCCATGGCTGGAGTAGAGGGTCCCTCCTGGGGGTGGGGGCTCTCCCAGAACCAGCAGTTAACCGGGAGCTTCGATGGACCCCGGACATGGGGAAGGAGGTGAAGAGGGAGTGGGGAAAAGCCCCTGGAGTGGAGCCCCAGCTCGGTTGCCGCAGGTCTGGCTCCGTCACTGCTGCGGGCAGGCGGAGCGGGGAAAATACCATCTGGGGTCTCACTTGAAAGGGGTTTTACAAGCACTGGGATTTTATTACAAGCAGCCCAGTGCTGGTGTGATTCCTGCCTGGCTCTGGGGTGGAAGGGCAGGACTGGGAGCGGGGCTGCCCCTCCACACCCAGGGTAGCACAGAGCTCACCCCTGGGGGGACACCCCGGGCAGAGCCACCCAGAGCCCCACCACTGGCACGGGACAAAATCCATGTCCCCTCCTGGAAATGTGCTGTGAAAGACCCATCCCAGAGGCACAGGCTGGGTTTGAACACTTTGTCCTGCGGTAAAACAATAGGAATGTGAGAGGCCAAACCATGTGGGGACATGAAGGAAGATGCTGGCAGCATCCCGGTGCCTGTGGACCACACTGTGGGATCAGGGGAATGCCATTCTGGGAAGGGCCGCGGGCATTGCCTGACTGCGGGGCCGGGCCCCAAAGCCAGCGCATGTGGCAGCGGTGGCAGCCGGTCCCGGTCCCCTCCTCCCCTCGGAGCCGGAGCTCATTAGGGCAACGCTGTTTGTTTGTTTTGTTAATCGACACCAAGAGGCCCCATCTGGGCTCTGCCGAGCCCCCTCTCCATCCCTGGCAGCACGGAACGCGAAGCCAATTTTCCAGTGTGGTTTCTGCGGCTTGGGAATGTATTTCAGGATCCTCATTTGGAGACCTCGATCAGAGCTCAGAGCTCTTCCCTCTCCCTCCCTGGTCTCCATCTCTGCTCCCCCCATGCCGCCTGGAACCGAATTGTCCTCCTCAGGTCACTCACACCCCGTCCCCTCACAGCTCCTCCTGGGGCCATATTGCTGTGGGGAGAATGGAGGGACATCCCAAGGGGACGTGGAGCATCCTTGGACACATCTGGGATGGGCACCTGCAGGAGATGCTAACCAAAGCTGGTGCCAGCCAGCAGCTGGGTACCAGCAAACCGGGAAGCAGCTCCCATCCCATGGTCTCCTGGAGACACCAATGAAGAGGCCACCTTTGAACGGTCCTGCTGGTGATTCTGCTGCCTTTGGGGGACACCGGAGCCACCCAATCCCGTGATGAGGCAACACAGAGGAACCAGAACACACTGTGCCAAAGCCAGCCTGTGCCCTGAAGGCAGGGACACTGGCAGGGACTCCGGCAGGGACTCCTCTCCCCTGGGAAGTTGTCACGCTGTCAGCTGAGCATGGATGTGACACAAAGTCAATGTGACAAGCATTTGCCACCGTGAGCCAGCAGTGGGGACAAGCTGGGCTGCTCCCACCTCCAGCCTCCCCCTCCTACCCCCATAACACCTCCCCCTTTTTTGCTGGCACAAATGTCTCTGTCTCCAGGAGAGGAACGGCTCTGGCTGAGAAAAGCCCCATGTCAAAGCAAAGCCACCCCTTGTGACAGTGTCAGCGGCTCCAGCCGTGGCCCCGAGCGGGCTGCTCCTCCCAGCCGTGCCTCCCACAGCCCCGCGCTCCTCCACGTGCGGATGCTGCGCAAAGGAAAACAAAAGCCAATGAAATCTATCAGGTGAGAAAAGCTTTTTGGAGGATGAGAATGAAAAGCAAAGGCTTTTCTGAGCCTTCCCTCAGGCTCCCTCCACACGCACGTCCGAGGCAGCGTCTGTCCCGCTCCGTGTGATTTAGTGAGTGAGACAGCACAGAGCAAACGTGCCATGTGAAGGAAGGAAGGGAAGCTGCTGGTGTGTTTGGCATTCCTTCCTTCCTAATGACCTTGGGAGGCACCGGAGACACAGGTAAAGGGACACAGGGCCCTTTGGCCACCAACCCAAGTGGCAGCCACTATTGAGCCCAGCCAGGTTGTGACAGGGAGCCCCAGGGTGGCCATGCTCTGGCTGCAAAGCTCCCACCAGGTGAAGGAGAGGATGGATCTCAGCACAGGGGGTTCACAGACCTCAGCCCTCCTTCCCGTTCTCTCCCAAAGCTCCGTACATCCCGGCTCCCCCTCCCCTCCCTGAACTCAGGGAACATGTGTCTGGCAGATTTTTATTAACTGTGCAGCTTTCCCTTGCTCGCTTTCCGTCTCTTTTTTTCTGCTCCCTGCTTGCTTGACAGAATTTAGATTAGACAAAACATGAGATCATTCCTGCCTGCACAAAAAGGAAACAGAAGAAGAGAAGGAATTGGCTCTGGCTGCTGCACCCCCTTCCTTCTGCACCCCAGCATCTCCACCTGCCCCAGCCCTGTCCCTCTCCCCCAGCCAGCAGATTTCTGACATTCCAGACGTGATGAATATCCAGGGCAGACCTGCTGCTGGCCACCACCTCATCCTCAAACCCTCCCTCTCCCTGTGCTTGATGGAGCTGTTTGCTCTCTCCAGCCCTGATGGCTTCATGCTCCACATGCACAGAGCCGGCACAGCCACCTGGAATCCTCCCTGCAGGGCCAGGGATGTCCTGCAGGGCACAGGCTCTGCTGGGGGGGCCTCAGGGCCAGCACTGCCCCTCTGGCCAGGGCTGAAGGTTTCCCCATCCTCACTTCTCTCCACACTCCCCAAAGAGTGGTGGCTCCCAGTGAAACGGGAGGAAGAGCCAACCTGGGGGCACTGGTACTGGGTGTTCATGGGTGAAGGTGGGAGCTGTTTCCCATCCACAGGGTCTCCCACTGGAGAGAGCCCCTGGCACAGCCCTGGGTGCTCCTGCCATCCACAGAGCTGCTCCTCTTCTCCAGGAAAACCATAAGGAGGGGGCACCGCTCTGGATTCGTGTTTCCTCCTCACTGCTGATCCCCTTTCCAAGGAGGAATCTGCAGCTAATTTTGTGGACACCTGGAGGAGCTGGAAAAATGATCTAACATCTCCTAGGGCCTTGCAGAAATGGAGGGAGGTGTGAGAGGGGGAGGAAGGCAGCTCTGGAGCCATGAGCCATGCGGGCAGCTGGGAAGTGGGAGGATTTTCCCCTGTTCCCTGGTTTCCAGAGAAACTTGCCTCTGGGTAGAGAAGAGGAGGTCCAAGGCTCCAGTTAGCATCGGAGCCCAAAGGCAAGATCACGATCTCATGGATAGGCTGTGAACTCTCCAGGGTGTCCCCAGATGGGTGCTCCCCACATTCCCAGATCCAGGGCATCAGTTCCTCTTTATACCCCAGCCCTGTTCACACCTCCTGGGGCAGCACTAATCCAAGGTGAGGGCAAAGAAATCCTTCCTCCCCTCCTTCCCTTTTTCCTGAGCTGGAGCTGAACCCCAGGCCCTGTGTGGGGGATGCAAGAGGAGCAGGGGGGTGGGAGGGTCAATGTCCCAGGGGTGCAGGGATGTCATCCGTGTGTGCCAGCCCTGGAGGGCCCCAGAGGCTCCCGTCACTGTGCGTCTCCTGTGCTGTTCATGGTCTGGACAGCACACACATGTTCTCACACACACGTGTTCTGTCCTGCACACTCACAATCCCATTCCGTGCCCAGGAGAAGTGCTCGCATCCCTGGACAGGCCAGAGGATGCATCTGTGGATCCCATAGCCTCTCTTGTTTCTCTCACATTTCCTTTCCTCTCTCCCTGACCTTCCTTTTGGACAGGACACGTGGATGACTGACTGGAATTTACCAATGACAACTGGATAAATAAACTCCCGCCCTGACAGCAGCAGTGACATCAGCCTGTACCTGGCCATGCCTCCGGAATGCCAGCTTCCAGGGACCACATCCCAGCACCATGCCTGCTCCAGAGGGAGGAGGGAGCACTGCAGGAGCTCCTGCAGGAGCTCACCACCTCAGCAGCCCTGAAGTCTGCTGGGACACATCTGATCACCCAGGGGTCCTATTTCAGGCATAGGTGACCTCAGGCAGAGGAAATCCAGAGGGGCCCAGCCTACAGTAACACTCCCAAGGGAGCAGGGATGCCCCAGGCTGGGTTAAATAATTTTGTTTAATAACACCCCAATGACAACCCGAGAGGTTGGAAGTCAAAGCCTACCCAAAAACAGTTTGAGAGAAATCCTAATGTGCTTCTGAGGAGATGGAGCAAGGCCGATGGGACTCTGCCCCTACCCTTCAGGGTGCTCTGGGGACACCTTGCTCCTGTTTCCGGTGTTTTCTTTCCCTGTGGTCACGAGGTTGTTCTTCAACAAACCTTCATTTTGGACCCACTTTGCCAGGGCCTGGAGCTTTAAGAAACAAAGAAGAACCTGTGAAGTGTCTCCAGACCTGCCAGGAACACAGCTCTGACTGTCCTTTGCATCTCCTTCTGAGCATCCCACTGGCTCCTCCTTCACAAGGGGGACACCAGCTCTGGGCAGGCAGAGGCTGCACCAGACCCCCAATTCCCACCCCAAACCCCTCACCTACTGGGAATATCTTCACCCCAAGGACACAGCAGCCCCAGAGGAGTGGGTGGGCCATGACTTGGGCTGAGGCACAGCTCCATGAGTGATGTCCCCCCATGATGTCAGGGCCCGGAGCTGTGCCAGGAGCCTGGTGCATCATCTCCCAGTATAGAAGCGTGAGCTGTTCACAAGAGCTGAACATCTTGAATCCTGAATTTCCAATGTGCTCCAGTTCTTTGGAAGCCGAGGGAAATGTCATCTGCTCGCTGGCAGTGGGAAGGCAGCCCAGGCCTCTGCAGGCTGGTGGCTCCATCCCCGGCCGATGGCGATGCCGGCGCTGTGGCAGCAGGAGGTGTTTGGGGAACGGGCAGCGTGTGCTGACGTGGAGTTGGTGGAGAAGGAAAAGCAATTCTGACAATTTTCAAAGCACCAGATCCAGCTGGAAGACAACTGCAGCACCTCACAGAGCAGTGCCCCCTTCCCACCACAGGCTAGCCTCCATCCTGGCCACAGGACCTCCCTGTGGAGAGACAGCAGGGGATGAGGAGCTCCCACCATCCCAACTCCGCAGGAGCTGTGGGGACTGTGCACAAGCTCCCCAAGATTTCCCTGGGCTATTTTACCTCCTCCTCCCTGCTGGACTCCTGTGCCTTCTTATTTTCTGCTGGAAGGAAAAGAGAAGCCCCCCCCTGCTCAGAAGAGCTGGACAAACCCAGCCCTGGGGGGTGGTGTGGTTCCCCCACTACAACCAGAGCCCAGTTCCCCCCATACATCTCCTGGAGTCTTTGCTGTTTCCCTTGAAATCTGTTTATTCCTGGCTGTTATTTCCCCTCTCCCCATACTTTCCTGCCGGGCACCCTCCCTGCCTGTGCCCGTGTCCACCCCCATGGTCCCGTGTTCCATCCCCGTGTTTTTGGGGGCGGGGGGGCCCCCCCAGCCCACGAGCTCCGGAGGCGCTCACCAGCCTCCGATTACAGCTTGTTAGGGGCTATTATAGCCTCCCTCATTTAGAGAATTACTCATTTTTTAGGCCTTTCAGGAACTTTAATGAGTTGTTTTAAACACATGCAGCAGATGTGGCCTTGGGATGAGTTCCTTTGAAATGCTCCCTCCCCCCCAGCACGCAGCCGGGAGCCCCCCCAGCTCCAGAGGGAGCGAGTGGGGTCCCTCGGTGATGGTCCTTGTCCCCCTGTACCTGAGCACCTCCAGCCCTGCTGTGGTGCAAAACCAGACACCCCAAACCAGCCCAGCGCAGCCTCTCTGCTCGTGATCTCCCTGTTTTCCGGATGGAGGGATCCCAGAGGATGCAGAAGTGGGGAAAAACACAGGGAAAATGCAAAGGGAGATGAAGAGGGGCTGCTTGGGGCCAGCCTGGGCTCTGCCTACAGGACTTGCTTTTAGGAAGGGAAAGAAGTGTCCACTGGTGCATCAGGATCAAGCCCCAAGCCCTGCTCCAGGGAAGTCGGAGAGGCTGGGAAGCAGTTGTGGGAAGCAGTTGTGTGCCAGTTGGCTGATGAGAGGTGCAAAAGGCTCCCAGCCCTGAGCCCTTCCCAAAGCCCCCACAGAGAATCCAGCTGGGATTTGCTGAGCTGGTGGCTGCTGTGAGGAGCTGCCCCAGGAGAACACAGCCCAGGAGCTCATGGATGCACAGCCCTGCTCTGCCTCCTCCCAGGAATCTCCACACAGCTTGTGTTCCTTTTTTCTTTTTTGGATATTCATCAATGTATTTGCAAAACCTGGACCAAATTACAGCCCATTACTCAATGCAGCCTGTTCCAAATCCCCGGCATCCCTGCAATCAATAACGGGGATCCAGCTCCCATTCCAGCCGAGCCCAGGAGCCAGTGGCTGTTCCCAGCCTGCTGCAGATTCCTGTCACCTCCCTCCTCCTGCACCTTGTGCCTGCCAGCCCCAGCCCGGGGACACCAGGATGGAGCTCAACAAGCGGGAAAAAAGGAGGGGAAAGGAGAGACGAAAAGGAAACCAAAGGCTTTGGGTGCAAGGGAAAGCTTCAGTCCGTGCTGGAATGCAGATTCCAATTGGAATTCATGTAAACACGCCTGGAGTGCAGGTTGCACAAGCCAAGAAATTGCAGGTGCAGGACGCGGTCCCTGAGGAGGCGCTCGGCAGAGGTGGGGATGGGGCAGAGTCCTCCCTGCACTGAGGGCTGGGAACAGGATGGGGAACAGTGACAGAGCCCCTCTGACCCCTGTGCTCCATGGAACAGGCTGTGCTCGTGCTGTCCTGCCCAGGGAGATGCTTCCTTGGGAAGGGAGATAGATGACATCAGCCACTTGCAGAGACAGCCCCATGTCACTGCTGACAGGGATCGCTGTGTCCTCTTTTCCTTATTATTTTTTTTGCCTGTCACTGTGAGGCCACTCGAGCTGAGAGCAGGCTGAATCATACCCACCAGCACTGCTGCATGAGGGAGTTTCGGGAGACAAAACCTGAGGACCAAAGCAGAGCTGTGGAGAGCGGGAGGTCTCTCAGAGCTGCCGGGAAGGAAGGGAAGTGTCACTTCAAATCACACTGACAAGAAGTTGCCTTCGGTGCTTCCCCGCCGAAGCTGCTCTGCTTCAGCTGCAGCCCAGCGAGCATGGAAGTGCCTGGGTAATGGAGTTAAGTGTTTCCATGAATCCCAGGGAGCTGCAGCCTCACCTGCAGGAGCTGCTGTGCCGTGTGGTCACCAGCAGCACCAGGGCTGGGACTGCAGTGCCTGGAATAATGCAGGAGTCAAATAATCCCCACAGAGCTGAGTTTGGCTCAGGGGCACTCTGTGAGCCAGCTGCTTCCAGGCTGGGAGAGACACAGAGTCCATCTGGGATTGTAATTTGTCTTTGCACTGAGCTGCTGTGACCCTCAGTAAAACATGAGGGTATAGGAGGGAGATGGGTGGGTGCCCGGCTGGGTGGGTGTTCACTCAGTGGGTGCCCCACTCCCAGCACAGGGCTGGGAAATGCAAGTATAAAGATGAGTGCTTGGCAGAAAATCTCATTTTTGAGAGAGCTCTGCTTCCCCTGGTTTATGTGGCCTTCAGGTTAAGCACTAGCAGCAGCACCAGCTTGGCCAGTCAGCCCTAAAAATACCTGTCCCATTAACCCAATTCCATCCCAGCAGGGAGAGGGAGCAGCGATTCCCTGGAGCCCCCCCAGCTCCCCCGTGACCCCCAGCTCCCCCTCCCCAGCAGCCCTGGCACAGCAGAGGCTCCGGGATGGCTGCCAGGAAAACTGCATCGAATGTAAACCCGGCTGCTCCCGAAAGTGCAGCTTAGCCCAGTTTCTCGTACATTCCCTCTGCTCTGCCTTCACTCGCGTTTGCTCCCCGCAAGCAGCAGGAAACTGCTCCGCTGGCACTTTTTAAACTCTCTCGGGGGGAGCTGGAGGGTCTGATGGGGTTTTGTCTGGAGTGTCCATCACTGGGACTCAGGGCAAGCGGGACAAGACAGAGGCCCCAGGGCTGCAGGGCTTCAGAACACCACCCGTGATGGAGTGGGTGCTCCCAGAGCCTGGCACATCCCAGAAGTGAGGGGGAAAATAAATGGATTCCAGCAGAGGAGACATCCCTGCAAGAGCTCTGATGCCTTCCCCACTCCTGCTTCCCTTCCCTGCACCCCACATGTGTATTTTTCCAGAGCCCCTGCTCCTTTCCAACTGCCACAGCTTGTCAGGCCTCAGCAAGGGGGACAAAGAAGGAGCAGAGATGTGGGGAGAGCTGAAGGGTGCCAGTAAATGCCAGAAGGGAGCTGGGACAGAGCCAGGAAGGAGCTGCAGAGGGGCACAGGCCTGCCCTGGTTGTGCCAGCGTGTCTGGATCCAGCACTGCTAAATCCCTGTCATTCCATCGGGGACGGGATGCGATGGGATGGGACAGGATGGGATGGGAAAAGAGAGGGAAGGAGAGGAGAGGAGAGGAGAGGAGAGGCGAGGAGAGNTAACAAAAGCACCCAATATCTTCATGATATGCTTTGATGTGCACAATTTTGATGAGGTTATTTTCAGAGCATAGGAAGCTTTCCTTTCTTTGGGAATGTGAAAAGGCTGTGCTTGCCACCCCTGGAAACAGTTGTGGGATTCACAGTTCGCTCAGAACTCCTAAGAAAGTAGATTGACATAGGTAGCCTGTATTTCCTTTTGACACCATAAAACCAGCTAGTTTTGAGCAGTTTGTTAAGATGAGTCTAGACCAGGTCACCTGTGGCTGGGGGTGGATGTACAGCACATCTGACTGCACAATAAACTGTTCCTCTTCATGTCAGCATTTATTTCAGCTCAAAGCGCATGTAAAAAGCCCCAGAATATTTCCCCACATGTTTCCTGCCCTGTAACTGTCTCTGTGGTTTAGAAGCAAAGAAGAAGGAAGCTGTGATTTCAAAGAAACACAACGTGAGGGAAATGATCAGTGTGGCAACGGGGTCTGCTGTGCCTGCTGTCCTGAGGGAGAGCGATGGAATTGCTCTGCCAGTGTGAAATACTTGCAGATACAGCGCACGTATCTGGAAAAAAACTCCACTTTGTGCTCTGCAATAGCATCTCTGCTTTACCATGAAGGGAAAAGAAGGAAACTTTGGTCAACTGAGGGGACAAACTACACGGCCAAGAGATTTCTTCTTTCTCAGAGCTCAAGCAAGAGGAAACCCTAGCAAGGGATGATGAAAACACTTCGAGGGGAGGCGAGGAGAGGAGAGGAGAGGAGAGGACTCTATTGTGATCTGGAAGGGACCTACCACACCCCTCTAGTCCAAGTGCCCAGCAAATACCAAATGCTCCATTGGTTGGAGGTGTTTTCCCTTGGCCCAGGGAGCCAAGCTCAAGTTCCCAACCAGCGTGAGGGTAGAAGGGCTGTGGCTACCTTCCCTCCTCGTGGAGCTGGCAGCTCTCCTGCCTCTCTTATCTCTCACTGAGCAGAGCACTGAATGATTTTTGCAGCACGAGAGCTGCAGCTGGAGGCCTGTGTGTAAATAATAAATGCAGAGCCAAGGAGTAGGCAAAGCATGGGGGAGAGTCATGCCCTGACAGCAGAGCGGGGGCTCAGCTCTCGAGGAGGGCTCTTTAAGCAGAGCACAAATTGAGAGGGTGACAAACTGCTCAAGTGGCTCCATCGCTCGCCTCTCCCGGGGCTGAGGTTCCCAGGGAGCTCAGTGCTAAGCTGTGGAATCCTGGTGCAGCCCCTCACGCCCGGGATCCCTCTGCTCCTCCCAAACGGTCAGGGATCCACACACAGGCCCTGATTTGTGACCATGGCTCCGGTGCAGAAGAGCCTTTGTTTTCCTGCTGTCACTTCCAGGAGATGAGACTTATGATGAGTCTTCTTTTATATCATGACTGTAAAGATATCGTCCTTTCTTAATGCAATAAACTAATAAAAGTTGACAATAGCATCTGTTCCCGGGGTTTAATCTGCATATAGATCAGGAATGTGGTGATTCCAGAAGGAGGAAACAAGAGTTTGATGAAAGAAGATAAGATGGAAAAAATACCATCTGGAAAACAAAGGAAGGAAAGGCCGGGGCCATGACAGTAAAGGGAGATTTAAAACCTGACAGGCTCTAAATCAGCTCAATCTGGGATCGTACCTGGGCTCCCTGCCCACCATGGGACACAAAGAGTTGGCTGGTGCTGCCGGCAGGGGGGTCCCAGCCTGGGCCATGCCCACCCTGTCTGCTCCAGCCTCTGCTCCAGGGAGGGAGGGGGAGGACAGGCTGGGTTGGAGTGGCTCCAGCTTTGGGGCTTTTGTCTTGCTGAGCAGCAAGTTTAGGGTGTGATGTGATGTCCAACAGCCTGTCTGGGACACGGGGTGGGGACACCAGGGGATGGCTGGATCCGGTGGTGCCACAAGCAAAGGAGGAGCAGTGGGCAGAGGCAGGAGAGCTCTGCAGCACAGAAGGACCCATGAGATGTGGAGGAGCTTTTTATCTCAACACCTACAGCTCAGATGGTCCCTGCTCCAGGCAATCTTGTGAGATGGTTTCGTACTTTCATCCCAGAATGGTTTGGATCCCTAAAAAAGCAGGGTAGGAATTTTCCCTGGAAGCATTTTCTGCCAATCCCTGAGCATATGGATGGTGCCCTGTGGGAATGCTGGCTTGGTGGAACTTGCTGAGTCGTTGTCCATCAGACACCTTGGACTCCCAGGAGGGTCCCATGGAACACTCAGTGGGACACTGGGAAGGACACATTGCTGCCGCTGGTGGGTCCTACAGGAATATCTGGGAATGGTGGCAGGCTTTAGCCAGACCTCAAAGACACTGGGCAGCCTTGCAGTGAGGCAGACGAGCTGACCCACAGAGAGCGCCAGGTCCCTCTTTCGTAAAAGCCATCACGGAGCTTTAAAGCCATTTCCACATCTTGTGCCGTGCGGGATGGAGCCTCCAGCAGATCCTCCCTGCCCGGAGGTCGAGACCAATCCTTGATATGAGACCTGGACCCCCTCCAGGTCTGCAGGCAGCAGTGGGACCGCTGGACTCTGGTTTGGCAGAGCACAGTTTGTGGTGATAAATTACCCTTCTCCCGGGGAAGTCCCTCCCCGTCCTTCTCTTCTCGTGCAGGGCCCTGACCTCCTTCTGCTCCTTTTGTCTTGCTCTCCCCAGGAAGCCCCTGCCTGGAAAAAGGCTCTTTTTAAACCAGTATTCCCAGAAGGTGATGATGCTCTGCATTGGTCACAGCCCTCATAGTTATCCCCTGTGGTGGGGGGCAGGAAAGTTTGGGGGGGGACACACAGGGAGGGTGGAGGTGGCTGGGATGGGCTGGGATGGAGCCGTCTGGGAAGGAAAAGCCGGGATCTCTGTGCCAGCCAGCCCTGCATCCCTGTCCTGGGGAACTGCCAGGGCCTTGCTGCCCAGCCCGGCTCCTGTCCTGCCATCAGCAATGTGCCCCCGAGGCCGGTGACATCACGGCGTGCAGAGGAAATGACCTCACGGGGAGGGCAGCAGCAGCCCGGTGCCAGGTGATGGCTGCAGAAGCATCCCGGCCATTCTCATGCAAATGGGGGAGGCAGGAGCGGGGAGAGGGAGCCCGGAGAAATCTGATGTGTCGGCAGAATTGTTTCTATACAGAATATTTTTCAAAGACTTCAATAAGGCAAGAGCAGCGTTTGCAAAGGGAGTGCGAACAAAGAAAACACAGCTGCATCTTGGGGCTGAAAGGAAGAGCTGGGGGGCGGCTGCGATCAGCTGGGCGGGGGGCGACAATCGGGACAGCGGGGCAGAGAATGGGCGCATTTTTCTGCAAATATTTGACGCTTTTGGATGAGTTTGCTTTAGTGCTTCTTCCCCCTTGTGCGCTCCCACTCCACAAACATTAGCACTATCAACTTTTACTGGCAGGAGAGCTCTCAGTGGGAGATCTCCGCAGCTGATTCATTGAGGGTTCGCAGGAAACGGAATTTTAAAGGGAAATTTGCATTGTAAGTGCTTTGCACGTTCGGCTAATCAAGGCGAACATCAACGCCATGAGGCTTCCATGGCCAATTACAGCACAGCTCAAATATTGGCGATGGAGCCAAGGGGGAGACGTTCTCCAAGAGACGTTCCCGGGAGATGGGAGCCGTGGCCGGGGCGGGTTCGGGGTTCGGGGGGGCTCTGTGTGGCTGTCGGGGTGTGCGCTGCGAGGAGAACACGGAGAGCTTCCAAGCGGGGGAGCTGGGAGCCAGAGCTCATCCGTGTCCTGCGAGCAGAGATTTCGTGGCCGAGGTTTTGGGAATGCTGACAGCCGGATTGGAGAAGTGCTGACTGGAGACATGGCAAGAATTTTCAGAGCAGCTTCCAGCAGTTCCGAGCTCTGTCCTGAACCCTTTTGATCCTGAACTCGCTCTGAAACCATGGCACAGGAGTTCTCCCGTGGTGTTTGCACCCCACGGTGATTTTCACTGGATTTGCAGGCCCCAGGAATTGTTCCTGGCTTTCCCAGCTCAGGGTTTTCATTTCTCATTCTGGCCCAAGCCTGGAGGAACAAAGAGCCCTGGGGGAAGAATATTAAACAGGATCTACAGCCTTGAAAACTGCCCTCGAACGGCAGCTTGTGACCTGTGCCACGGCTCCAGTGAAGGCCTGAGCAGGAAGTTTTGAGTCTGGCTGTAACTTTCTGTCCTTTTTCCTTTGCTTTCTGCCTTGTACCACCAGTCAGGGAAAATCCTGCAATATTTCCATGTGATATTTCTGGGATAACACCCCAGGTTACCCCACGTAGTGCCCTGGTGCATGAGGGGGGTGTGGGGACAGCCAGGTGTGAGCCAGGTGTGCAGCTCCTCTGTTCTCCCAAGTCTGGCTTAAATCTTCTGCTTTTCCACTCCTTTGTCATCCTTTGTCTTCTTTATTTGCCCCAAATTTTCCTTCTTTGGAGCTATTTCAGACTTGAGTTCCAAGGGGTCTGTACCATTTCTTTCAATTAACCTTCATATCAAAGAGATTGCACCATGTTCAGCAAGTGTTTTTGGAATAAATGCTAAAAAACCCCCACACTACCCTGATTTTCCTTTCTTTGCTGTTATGCCTGGTGGCATCAACACCTGCCCGTCACAGCGCTTTCATTCCTGGAACAGCTCCATCTCTAACACACTCTACTTTTTTTTATTTATTTTTTTAAATTTTAATGTTATTGTGCAGCCACTTGTGTTTTCCTGCCTCCTTGTTCTGATTTCTTCCATGTATTTTCTGTTTCTGCCTTCCCACCCAATGGCAGCAGGTGCCTGCCTGTGCTCGGGGGATCCTCGATTCAATTCCTCTCCCTGACTCCAAAAGCATCGCGCTCACTTCGAAGCTGCAGCAGAGATTCGGGTGGAAACTGGGGAATGGCTTCTCCAAGAGAATTCAGTGCTGTGGTGTTTCCTTCACGTGCAGAAGTGCAAAGTCCACTCCTCAGGTCCCTCTGGGATGGGGAGGAGCCGTGGCATCTGTGGCAGGAGGGATGCAGCTGAATGTGAATCAGACATCGGAAAGGGCTGATGGAAGCGGAGGATCATGGAATTTGGGTTGGAAGGGACTCCAACGTCCATCCAGTTCCAACCCTGCCATGGGCAGGGACCCCTTCCATTATCCCAGGTTGCTCCAAGCCCCATCCAACCTGGCCTTGGACACTTCCAGGGATGGGGCAGCCACAGCTTCTCTGGGCCCCCTGTGCCAGGGCCTCACCAGCCTCACTGGGAAGGATTTCTTCCCAATATCCCATCTAAATCTACTCTTTCTCTTCCATTTTAAAGCCATTCTTCCATCCTCGATCCATTCCAGGATGTCCAGGAACAAGTCCCAGAAACCATCCATTGCTGCAAGGACTCCTTTATTTTAGTTTTATTTTTAAAGAAAACTGGAAAAAAGAGAAGCTGCTGAGCACTTTGGGAAACCTGGCCTCGTCTCCAAACCTGGAATAACCAGGTTTTGTTCCCAAACGTGGGAATGGAGCACTGGGCATCCCAACACTGACCTGAAGGATCAGCTGGGACAGACCTTGGTTCCTTTGTTTTCCTTATGGAGGCTGTCAAGAGGCAGTGGTGGCTTTGTCGTGGAGATCCTGCTGTGACAGGAAGGCAAAGGAGCATCCCTAAAACTGGTATCCCTGCATCCCTGCAGGCAGATCCCACACATGCAGAATGATATCAGATGGAAAATCCCATAGTTAGGTGTTTCTTCCTCCATCTTTCTGCAGCAGAGGAAGCCACAGCTCCCAGAGGTGACCCAGGAGCACGAGGAAGTGCCCACCTGACCCTCAGGGGACTCGGGGGGTGACCCAGGGATGGGGCTCTGCTGGGAGGGGGCTCCTGCACAGACCCCCCCCCATCCCACCACCACACAGGAGGCCTTATTCAGGAGTTTATCCACCTGGAGCATCCTACGGGGGCCCGACAGCCCTAATTACACCTCTTCAAAGGCCTGGGGCTCTGGGCAATTTACTGGGGCAAAACTTGGGGTGTTTTTAATTAAAAGTTTCAAAAAGTTGGGCTAGTTGGGTCAAAGGAATTCTCTGTTGCTCTGACCCATCATCCGCTTGGAAATTGTTTAGCTGGGCATGTTTTTCCCCCCTTTAATTAAAGCAGAATTAAAACACAGCTTGTTCGAGATAATGACTGTAAAAGCCATTTGCATTTTCTGTGGGTTTTGGCTGCCCAATGGACCCTGCAGGGGGAGCCTGGTATGGGGAGAGCCAGATGTGGGGGGCCCAGGGGCAGCTCCTGACCAGCAGGGCAGTGGGACAGATGCCAATGTCCCCACCTGGTCCCACAGCAGCCACTCCCATGGAGGATTTTGGCTCGGAGGGGGAGGTTGGTGTTCCCACTGCCCCACAGAGCCCCCCAGATGTTCTGACCTTGCTCTTGGCTGGAGAGGCAGAACTGGGGGACCTTGTCTTTGGTGACGTCTGTGCTCAGCTCTGGAGAGGGCCTGAGAGACCATGTCATTCCTGGAGAAAACAGGGAAAGGGAAAAAGGGGAAAGGAAGAAAGGGAAATGCAAAGGGGAAGAAAGGAAGGAAGGAAAAGGAAAATAAAAAAAGAAGGAAGGGGAAGGGAAAGGGGGAAAGAGAAAGAGAAAAAAGGAAAAAGGAGAAAAGGGACAGAGAAAGGGACAAAAAAGTAAAAAGGAAAAGGGAAAAGGAAAGGAAGATGAAGAGGAAAAGGAAAAGGAGGAAAAGGAAAATACAGAAGACCCTAGATAAGGACCTTAGGCCCAAAGAGCCATCAAAATCCCGAGTGCTGAGCTGGGCTTTGCTGGTTCCCCCAGCAGGTGACGAGCAGCCCTCACGTGCCCCCCTGCCCACCCAGGCCCATTCTCAGGCCCCCTGGGGCTGTTCCCCCCCGCACCCCCAGCCCTGGGTCCCACAAGAGGCTGTGTGAGCCTGGCATCTCTGCTGAGAATACCCAGGGATTGGTGATCCCACCTGAGCTCGGCCAGCATGCAGGGCTGGGGCAGCTCTGGAGAGGGATCACTTTACTGGGGTAAAAGGAACGTGGGAAAATCCCTAAAAGCTGAGGAAACATTCCCACTGCCATCGTGGAGCGTCTCCCCAAATGCAGAACACATCAGTGCTGCTTTATTTGCGGCTCTGCCCCGGCTCTTCTGGGAACTGCTGGCTGCAGGTTTGGAAATGCAATTACAGGCTTTGCCGGGTAATTTTGGGTTTATTTCCCACTGTGTTTGCTGGTGCTCTGCGGAGAGGGGAGGCTGTACTTAAAGTTCATGGAACACAGACGTGCCCACTTCATGCTTTTCCTAGAAAGTTTGTGCCGTTCCTCCCTGGGGATGGGCTGGGCCATGGGAAGTTTTCTTCTGGCTTGACACAAATAAATATCCAGGTCCTCTCTGCCCGGGGCTGGAAACAGGATACAGAAGGTTTCACCTCTACATCTTTACATCCAGTGCAGCTCAGGCAGGACCAGAGGCTGGTGCAGTCTGAAGGCTCAAGGTGTTTTTGTGGGGCTGAGCCACACTCCCCATGGATGGGGCTGCCCTCCCACATAACCCCTGGCAGCCTGAGGCCGGCCACAGAATTGTGTCTCCCTTGGAAGTGTATCCATGTCCCTCCATCCCTCGTCCCAAGTCCCTCTCCAGCTCTCCTGGAGCCCTTTGGGCAGTGGAAGGGGCTCTGAGGTCTCCCTGCAGCCTTCTTCTCTCCAGGTGAACACCCCCAGCTCTCCCAGCTTGGCTCCAGAGGAGCTTCAGTCCTCGGAGCATCTCCATGGCCTCCTCTGGACCCTCTCCAACAGCTCCACATCCTTCCTGTGCTGAGAACACCAGAGCTGGATGTAGAGGAGCTCTGGAGAGGGCTCTTCTGTGCAGGACAGCCCTGCCCACATGGAGACCCCATTTAACCTCACACACCTCACACTCTTCTCTCCATCCCAGGACGGCAGAACCCCCTTCCCGCACCTGGCCAGCATTCCCCAGCCATCCCCCCTTGTTTTCCTGCCATGTTCACTGCTGGCACAGCTTCCCACAGCCCCTCCGACCGGCAGGTACTTTGTTCTGGATTAATCATGCATTATCCCAGCAGTAATTCCTGATGGGATTGAACATGTCACAGCCCAGGGAGCCATCAGGAGCTCAGCAACTTCATCCTGTGGCTGCCCGAGCCCAGCAACAGAGGCTGGATGGGAAAACGTCTCCCTCATCCATGTGTGCCCCTGGTCTGGCTGGAGACCCAGGAGGGGCTGGGAGCTTGGCAGGGCTCCAGCGGGATGGAGCCAGCGATTAAAGCTCAGGCTTACCTTAAAGGGAGAGCTTGAGCCCTTTTAATTAAATATTTATTTGTAACAGCCATTTCTCTCTTTCCTTCTTTCAAGTACCAGGCAGATATTAAGGTTTGGAAAAAGCCAAAAAAAATTCCAGCAGAAAAAGTGGAGACCGAGAGGAGAAAGGATGAGCAGTGATGGGAGCAGGGCTCTGTGCTCCCTTCCACCCTCGGAAGATGCTCCAGTGCTGGATCCTCTGCAAGCAGCTCGTCACCTGAAATTCCCATTAAACAGCCCCTGCCATGTCCTGTCCTTCATAGCTAAAAAACCCACAAGGTTGGGCACAGCTGGTGGGAAAACTTTGCATTTTTGGGGAGAGGAGGAGGGTGTAAGCCCAGGTGCCCCAGGCACATCATGCTAGACCAGCATTCCAGATGGATGCCAGAGGAAGGAATGAAATGGAGGGAAAGGCATCCTTGGGAGAGCGAGCCAAGGGAAACGCGGCTTCTTCGCACCTGATTAAACATCGCAGCATTCGCGGGGGGAACTGGAGCGGAGCCGTCTGACCGCGCAGGGAGAGGGGGCGGAGGAGCATCCTCCGGGGCTGGGATGACATTCCTGCTCCGGGGGCTTTCCAGCCCAGCACTCATCTGCGCGGAGCCCAGCGCGCTCCCGGCCTGGCCGGTCACCGGGGGTCATCGTCAGTGAGACGATGCCGGCCAGAGCAAGATAATGCAGATTGTTCCTTGGCAAGGCAAAAACAACCAGAGGAGAACACTGAACTTCGGTGCATTGGACCAACAAAACAGTAATGTCTGAAGTTTAGTCACTGCGAAACTGTAAAAGCAGGCATTGCCCTGCCCGGTCCTTGTTGTTCCCTCCTCAAGCTGTTTCCTGGACTCAGACTGAGCCTGCAGGCTTGGGGGAGCTGGGGGGACACAACAGAGAGTGCACTGAGAGAGAACATAAAGGCCAAAAATTGATACATATCTACTGTAGAAATTAAAAATATGCAATACATACATTATATATATATACATACATATATATAAAAATATAAAGCAATTAATGTGGATAAAAATGACTATACATTAATTATTAATATCTAAAAATGATCATATAAATTATGAATATGCAAAATATTGTATCTAAATAAAGATATTTAATACAAATTTTATTTTTCATTTGTTTTAGCTGATGCCTAAAGCCTGGGTGGAGCTGGAGTGCCTGTTCTGCCTCATCCCCAGGGCACAGGGACCTGCACATGCCCATTTGGAGTGGAAGTGACAAAGCTCTGGAGAGCTGGGAGAATCTGGTCCTGTCACTATTGTCTTGATAATGGCAAAACCAGGATCTCCCGGGGTGGAGGGAGGAAACAACGCGGACCGATTTGTCCAGGACACTGCTTCAACCCATGGGTATTGAGGGTCCTTTCTCCTCTGCTGATTAAAATATGCAGGTCGAGGTATCCCCATTCCCAGGAAAAATGAGGATGCTGGAGAAACTCAGCCTCCGGATGAACCTAAGGCACAGACAATCAACTGGAGCTCAGGGGTAATTTTCCTTTCTGATCAATCTCAAATCATTTTGACCCAAGGTATAATTTGAAGTGTTCGTGTCTTGGTTATTACAGCCCCTGGGCCCGCTGGGTTGTTTTCACCCCTTTGCCTGCTTGTTCTCTCTCGCTGCTTATAAGATCCCGGGAAGAGTTTAATGAAAAATGAGTGTGTGGCTGGAGGGGTCAATGGAGAGTCGTTTTGGATCCTTGAAAAAAATCGGGCAGGGTTTGGTTGTGTTCTTTTAAACAGGGGTTTTCACACTGGAGAAGATTTGTAGGAAGAGAAAAGCATTTATCCCTCTGTCAATTCTTCTGGCTGCCTGCCCCTGCTTTCTTTTTCATGGAATCATGGACTCACTGAATCATTAAGGTTGGAAAAGCCCTCTAAGAGCATCATTTCCCCAGCACTGCCAAGGCCACCACAAACCCATGTCCCCAAGTGCCACATCCACATGGCTGCACATCCATCCATCCATCCATCCATCCATCCATCCATCCATCCATCCATCCATCCATCCATCCATCCATCCATCCATCCATCCATCCATCCATCCATGTGGGATGTGGGTTTGTGCTGTGCTCTAGGGAAGCCTTTTCCTACCCCACCAGGACAGGGGCCATGTCACCGCTGGCCAGGGCACTTGGCTTCACCTGAGGGTGGCCCAAACCTGGGCACCCTTGGGAAAGGTTCTGCAGCCTTTTCTGACCAACGCCCAGGGAGTCTTGCCCAAGGACAGGCTGCTCCCCTTTTGTTCCCTCCTGCCAGTCTGGAGGCCTCCTTCCCCCGGGAATGTGATTCCCTTGGGAAATGGAAGGAAAAGGTAAATGAAGGACGTGGCCAAGAGCAGCCACTAAAACCTGAATCAGCACAGAGCCGGGGCAGGCTGGGCTGGAGGGTGGAGGGTGCTCAGCGAGGCAGCCGGGGCTTGAGGATGGCAGTGAGCAGTTGGCAGGATAATTATTACAGGCGGAAAACAAAGGAGAGTGACAATTTTCCTGTGGCTGGATTCAGCCCTCGTGCTTCTTAATTCCCGCGGAACAAAGAGCTATAATTGTTCTCAATAGCGAGGAGGGGAAGAACCTAATTTCCAATGTGAGTCAGAGAAGCTTTCAAGCAGGGGGTGGGTGGAAACTATTTATAAAGGACCATTAGGGAAAATCAGATTTCTACGCACAGTAAACAGAACACAGAAATAAAGCATCTATTTATATGTGAGTGTGGAAAGCTTGTCCCGAGCAGCGCAGCGCCCTGGTGACACCCAGGGTCACCCCGTGGGGCTGCGAGCGTTGTGGTGGCTTCGTGATGGAACAATGCCTTCCTCCAGGCAGGCAAACAAAGCTTGTTCCATCCTTCCTGTGCTGCCTTTAGAGAGAGAAAAAAAAATTGTTGAACAATTGTCTTTGTTTGGCCAAAATTGTGCAGAAAGCAAACACCAAAGCACTATGCCAGAATCACTGTGGAGATGAGCTCCCAGTTTGCTCAGCGCTTGGGTGCCCAGGTAAACTGGCATCCTGCTGCAGCCAGCACTCGTGGAATATTTACAGTTCTGTATTCCCAGCATGGAGAAAAACCCTATAAATAAATAAAACATATAAACAAATTCCGGTGGTGCTGCAGGATGGTGAGACCGCAGCCATCGGGTGTGAGAGGAAGCTGCAACACACGCAGAATGTTTTCCTGGGAATTGCCTGTCTCCCTGGACTAATGTGCTAAAAGCATCTTACTGGAGTTGCAGGAGTCCCACAGCTAAAGGGAATCTGCTCCAGGCAGGGCAGAGGGGCCTGGCTGTGAGATCCCTTCTTACAGGAAAGGAGCTTCCCAGTGGTGGGAAGGGCATCAGATCTGGGCATCTCTGTGCCGTGACTCCAAGCCCAGCTCAGCCCCGTGTGCACATTTCGAGACTAGGACAGGAATATTTCACTGCAGCCTCTCAACAAAAGTGAAATGCAAGCAAGAAAAATCCTTATGTCACAGATGAGCAATGTGGGCTCCCTCCTCCCCGCCCTCCATGAGGGAATTGCCTCCCTGAGCCTAAATCCAGGCTTGAGCAAGGTCTGGAGGTTTGGCTGGGATAACAAGGACATGGAACAATTGGAGCGATAATCTGCTGATTAGCTCTGGTTTAGTGTAATCTGTTAGATATCAACTTCACAGAGAGCTGGCAGTTTTCCTCCGTTACTTTTGGAGCACTAAATCAACTGGGTGAGTGGATCCATTTAGTATTTTTTAGTGGATTCATGCCTATTTCATGGGTTAGCGAATGGAAACCAGTGAGCAGAGGTGAGCACAGCCATGCCTTGAGCTGTCCCCACGCTGTGGCTCGTGCTCCCCCACAGCCCTGCCCTTCCTTCTGCCTCTCCCTTCGGTGGAGTCTGTGACTGATGACACAGCCTCTGCCTGTGGAGCAAAGCCCGGTTTATGGGATGTCTGCCCTCACTGCAGAGTTGTGCTCCCAGGCTTGGAGCGTGAAGGAGAGCTGTTCCCGATGTGAGGTACTTTATGTGCACACAGGCCTGATTTATATCTCTTCCAACAAGCTGTTCTTTGCTATCATGAGCCAACAGGACCCATAGGGTGTTACAAGACATATTACACACAGCCAAGAGCTTTAATCCCCTTGGGGGAGTGATTACAAACAACTACACACGTCCCAGAGTTGCTTAATCACTGTTAAGAAATTTCTTTATAATCTGAGTAAATTACTTTAATTACTTGCAACTACCAATTAGCGTTTGAATGCTTCCACTGAGAAGTTTGCAGGCATTAATCTGCTCCCTTGGAATGTGAAATCAGCGGCTGGAAGATGGCTTTGGTCTGTGCACAGGCAGCAATCTGGCAGGACGAGGAGGCAGCAGCCCCTGCCCGGCAGCCCCTCCGCAGCCGCCTGCCCTCCGCTCTGATTTATTTAGGAGCTTGAAAGGAGAGTTCAGCGCTTCCACGAGCTTTAGCAGCTGGATAATATTGCTGGATCCTGGGAAAGGGAGGGCCTGCCTGAACCCTGCGGTGGGCACAGAGGCTCTGCCTTTTGTAGCCGGACAAAGCAAACAATCCCAAACCCTCCCTACCTGGGAGATCACGCACTCGGACGCATCCCACAGCCTCTCCGCTCCCATCCCTGTCTGTGCAGCCTCAGTTATTCCCTAATCCCCAGTGTTGCCCAGCATGGGGTGGGTTTTGCCAGCTCCCAGGTCTGAGCTGAGCTTCCCCTTCAGATGTGAGCGCTGGTGAGGTCTGGACAAGCGCAGCTCCGCTCCCCCTTCTCCCACCAGCCTGCTCTGCCAGGAACTCTCAAACTTGACACGGCAGGATCAAGGTCTGGACTTGCTTTTCTGGCCACTTTTGAGGCTTTGCTGGCTTGGATCGGGTTCAAAATGTTTTTTGTCTTTGATATTTCGGCCCAGGGTGGCTGCTCTTGTCCTCTTTTCCTTTGCTCGTCATTAGGAGGGTGCTGGTGTGAGGAGTCTGGGCATGGCCCCAGAGGGCCCTGGCCTGTGCCCATGGTGGGGCAGAGCAGCTTCATGGAGGAGGCCAGGTCCATGGGCAGGGATCCTGGGAGCAGCCATGGCAGGTCCATGGGCAGGGATCCTGGGAGCAGCCGTGCTGGGTCCGTGGGCAGGGATCCTGGGAGCAGCCATGCTGGGTCCGTGGGCAGGGATCCTGGGAGCAGCCGTGGCAGGTCCATGGGCAGGGATCCTGGGAGCAGCCGTGGCAGGTCCATGGGCAGGGATCCTGGGAGCAGCCATGCTGGGTCCGTGGGCAGGGATCCTGGGAGCAGCCATACCGAGCCTTTGCCAAAAGCGCCCCTTCAGCTCTCATAGGCCATGGCTGGGCCTCTGTGCCTGGGGCTCCCACTGCTCCAGTCCAGGCACCTGCCTGGCACTGGGGGACAGGAACTGTGTACCTGTGTCCCCAGACCATGTCTGAAGGGATGAGCACTGTCCCTTCCATGTCACCCTGAAGGTGTGGGGGTGCATGAGCCTCGTCCCCCTCCATAACGCAACAAGAACAACTCCCCAAAAATGACGGAGTCACCAGTTACATGGCTCTTTCCCACGGCACTGGCACTGTCACGGCTGTTCCTGACTTTGTGGGCAGCCCTGAGAGGTTTTCTTTTGCCCAAGAATTCGCTTGGCTGAAGAAACTTCTCCCCTCGCACCAAGTCCTGCCGCGAGCAGGTGAGGAGCTGTTTGGAGCAGGTGTGTGGCTGCTGACTCACCCCACCCCAAGTCAGGTCTCCTCTGGTGGTGGTAGCGGTCCTGCCACCACCCCGTCCTTTGGTGGCTCCCAGGGGATGGAGCGTGGCCAGCCCCTGACCGCGGCCCTGGCGCAGGCTGAGCTGCTCCTCCCAGCCAGGGTGGATGCGGCCCAGGCTCCACCAGCCTCTCCCAGCCGCTGTTTGTGCCTTGTGATACTTTCACATGAGAAACAAATAACGGCTGATGGTATCTCCTGCAGGAAAAAAACAAGGTTACTCCCCTGACCTGATTAATGCAAATAAACTGAACGGAGTCCTGTTGCCCCGGGCTTGCAAATTTAATATCTGTTCCCTGCCTCATTTCATGCTGGTTTAGCCTCTCGCCCTGTGACTGCAATTACCTCTGTGGCTCTGCCTGGGCGTCGGGGCCGCTTCCCCCGCGCCGCACGTGATGCAGCTTGGGCTGGGGCGCCTCCCTTTGGTGTTTGGGTTCTTTTCTTCTTGTGGTTTAATTTCCTTTGAGTTTATTAATTATGGCCAGGCGTGGGGGCCAGGAATATTTGGCTGATGCTTCCTCTTTGCGTGGTGCAGAACCTCAGCCCTGTAATTCCCCCTTTATTGGATGCCCCGGGTTGGGTCGGGGAAGAGGAGACAGTTCTGGCTGCAGGGAGCTGGGGGTGGGAACCTCTTTTTCCCTATTCCAGACTGTGATCCCTGTGCCCAGCTCCCTGCATTGCTCCCTGCATCACCCCCTGCATCCCCTCCACCCTCTTGCCCTGTGTTTCCCACTGTCTTCACTTGCATGAAGTGACCACTTTGCAGGAGGCTCTGAAAGCTGTTTGGAACCATTTCATTGGGACATTCTGTTGGTGTGCCTTGGACTGGATCCCTGGGAAAGCAGGCACAGACACAGGCACCCCCAAGCCTGGCTGAGCCAAGAGATGCTCCAGATCCAGCGCTGGGCACTGTCAGCATGGTCCTTTGCAGGGCACGAAGCAGATTTTTATTCCAACCCCACCTGCCACAGGCAGGATCTGCATCCAGAATTCATTTGAGTGGCAAAAGTCTCATGAGAACAATGGGCAGGACTGTCCTGGAGAGATGGGATTTCCTCCCTCTGCTCCCAAGGCATCCTGCACCTCTGCACTGCACTGGGATGAGTCAGTGTCCAAGGCAGAGCTGGATGCTGGTGCCCTCCTGGGACACTGGTGCTGTGCCAGGCAGGGGGTGTGGAGGCTGCAGCCCCTTCACCTGTGCCATACCTGTGCCCAGGAGAAGCAGAGACCCTGTGGCCATGAGCCCAGCCCACCTTTCAGCAGCACAACATTCGGTTTAGAGGCATAAAAGCAGCTCTGTGAATGGCCCTTTACAATTTCCAGGCAGGACTGCAAGCGGGGGCTCCCACCCTTCTGTTTGCTTACATCTTCCTTCAAGTTGGGAGCTGTCAGGGAGGTGAGAATGAGGGATGGTGACTTCCCGAGCGTGCCCGGCCCCACGCGAGCGCTCAAACACCCAGCGCTGATTCCGTAACTCCTGTTTGGTTCCAGGCCCCGAAGCTGCCAATCTCCACTGGTTTTCGGTACCTCTGTGCGAGTCTGTCATGGTGCCTTAATGGCTGTATCACCTTGTGAAGCTCTGAGACATCCTCACTCCTTCCATCAGCGGTGGGAAACCTGACAGGCTCTGACAGGTTCTCCCAAACAAATCCCAGCTTGACAGGAGTGGGAGCTGTGACCAGCACTTTGGCCCCATGCCCGGTGCCCGCAGTGCCCGAACCTCCGGCAGTACCCTCCGGTGTCCCGCCGGCAGTGCCCAGCTCAGCCAGGACAGTGCTGGCCCCAGCCATGGGCTCCACGCTCAGCCCCATGAGGGACAGAGGGTTCTCAGCAGTCTGAGCAGCAGTGAGGTCCCACTGCCTCATCCCGAGCTCCCTGTCCTTGCAAGGTGTCCCTGGGGTACCATCCCCTGTGCCCAGCACCAGGACACCCTGGAGCCCTGTCCCAGCCACAGCTCTCTGCATCTCAGCAGTCCTGCTCTACAGAGGGCTCCAAAGGGGGTTTTCCAAGCTGGTTTGGGTATTTAGGTTTGCCTGGCATCCGTTTCGGAAGGGGCTGCCCAGGGAGGGGGCAGAGTCCCCATCCCTGGAGGTGTCCAAAGAAGGCCTGGACGTGGCACTCACTGCTCTGGGCTGGTGACAAGGTGGGGATCGGGCACAGCTTGGACTGGATGACCTTGGAGGGCTTTCCCAGCCTCACTGACTCTGGGATTCTGGGGTCCCAAGAGACTCTCTGGAGCGGTTTTGGTGTTCCCTGGGCAGCCTGGCCATGGCTGTGTGAGCCTCCACACCACATCCTGGGGCTGGGCTGTGCACGGAGCTCAGAGCAGCTCTGCATGGCTCAGGGTTTGATCCCACAGCAGCATCCGGGGCTGGCTGCATCCCCCTCCCCCGATCCCTCTGCAAGAGCCTGCCTGGGGGCAGGAGCTGCGGCGAGCAAACGGAGAGCTCCTGGAAACTGCAGAGGACACAGCATTTCATCATTTTGGGGCCCAGACTGTCTCTGCTGCACCAACAAGGGAACTATTTGTGTGGTTCAAAGCCTTATTCATTCTGTTGTGGGTTTCTTTTCCAAACCACCCACTTCAAGTTTTGGGTGAAGGTTCAGTTCCATTTTTCTTATTCCCAGCTCATTTGCCCATCCCTAAAACAAACATATTGGAGCAAGCATCTGGGGGAGAGGGAGCATTAATCAAAGCAAAGGGGAGGTGAATGTAACGCAAACAGGGAACGACAATGCACAGAGTATTTGCATAATCCAGGGAGAAAGCTTTCCTGCTGAAAAGCCAAAGCTACTGGCATGGAAAAGCAAAGGTCTGAACAGGAACTCCGGTCCTGAGCAGCAACAGACACCGGGGGTAATAAATCAGGGATGTGGGTGCAGACGTAGCGGTTCCAGCACGCTTCCCAAACGTCGCGTTCCGTGCCTTTGGAAGAGGGCCGATCCTGCCTGCTTTGAAGCTCCCAGCCAAGGTGCCCGGACAGCAGCAGGAACAAGCCCAGGCCTGAGAAGCAGGTGCTCAGGTGGAGCCTGAAACCCTCAGAAATCAGCGCTAGCCTTGTGCAGATGCTTCCCCAGGACAAGGGTGTCCTGCCAGCTGATACAGCCAGAACAGAGCCCTGGGAGAGGGTAATGGATGCAATTCCAGGGCTAAGAAGTCCAGGGATTTAATAGCAGTTGGCATTTTACAAAGGAAATGGCTTTGTGGAGGTGTCTATGAAAGCGTGGGGTTTTGGGGAGTGCCCTGGCTGGCATTCCCCACTCCTAGATGACCTTGGGCAAGGTGTTTCACCTTGCTCTGCTGGGGTTTCTGCTGAGCTGCTCCGCAGTGGGATAATTTTCCCTGCTCCACAGATGTGATGCGGCCGCGTTTGTTGGTATTGGAGAATAGTTTGAGAACCCCTAAAGGGATATCTTAGAGGAAGGGAAGGGAAATAAAAATCCAACCAGGATCCTGCCCTAGCAGGAGGTGCAGAGGTGGCGAGGACCTTTACAGGTTGAGTTGCCATCTGTGCCAGCTGCAGGCACTGCCAAGGAGGGAGCAGGGAAGTGTGTGGAGGGCTCAGAACCACGACCTGCGCTGAAAGACTGGAGTGTGTTTAGCCTGGAGAGGACAGATCCAAGGGGGATGAGGTGGTGCTCCTCAAATACACAAAAGGAGGCTGAAGGAAAGAGGGTTCCAGGCTGGGCTGGACGGGGCTTGGAGCAGCCTGGGGTAGTGGAAGGTATTGGAACAAGATGAGCTTTAAGTTACTCCCAATCCAAACCATTCTGTGATTCCATGATTATGGACAAGGAAATAAGAGGATGAAGTAGCAGCAAGGGAAAAGCAGGGTAGAAAGTGGGAAAGGCAGGCAGGGTGGCACAGCTCATACCCAAGGACAGGTTTCCAGCCTGGCCCCACTGCAGACAGAGGCTCTGTGTCCAAGGATCACCAACAGTCTGTGAGAACACGGAGCCCTGGGAATGGCTGGTGGAGAGGTGGCTCTGCTCTGCATCAGGTGGGTGCCACCTGCCTGCCCCAAGCCCTGTCCCCAGCACTCTCCTCTCTCTCTATGTGACCCAGGGCACCAGTGCCACACACAGTCCCAGCCCTGGGAGCTGGGTCCCTGCCCGCCCGGCACACGGGGCACACGTGGGATGTGCCATATGTTTCCTTGCCCTGCAATTCCCTGGATGAAGGTATTTGATCAGACCAGTCACTCAGCAGCCATCTGTCCCCTGCACAAACACAGCTGACTCTCCTTCCAACCTCCGAGGGCAGCTCCAGGAGCACACCCAGGTTAGCAGCGTTCGGAAAATGCATCCCTGTAAGAGCCGGGGCTGTCAGGCCTTCCCAGGAATGGCAGTGGCAGAATATTTAAAGCCCATTCTGCAAATCAGTGCCTTGGACACTAATATAAGTAACTTTAAAAAAGCCGAGAGAAAGGCAGTAGAGGAGATAAAACCCTGTCATTTCCATTTCTAAGGGATATGAAATGGTGCTTTTGAAAAAAAGCAATTTGTAAACTTTAGATAGCAGCAAATTCCTTGTTTTTTGGATACAATACCAGCTTTGCATATGCACTGAAAGAAAGAGGGAGAGAAAATAACCCCGAAGCATCCTGCCCACTGCATTAGCTTTTAAAATAAAACCCATTTATATATAAATGTTGGCTTTTTTCCCAGTCTCTGTAGAAAAGCTTTTTTATATTAAATGCTACAATGAATTAAATTAACCATAATGATTTCTTTGTGAATGGAAACCCTTTTTCCTGTGTGACATGTTTTTGATCATTTTTTTTCCTAGCTACAACAACCCCTGCTCCTATCAAGTTGAGGATTGTGTTTGTTCTGCTATTTGCACGCTGCAATACAATTACTACGTGCACTCCTTGTTCTGAGGAAAAATAAGCCGCAGATATTCCAGGTGCTGTCTCTGGGTGCAGAGGTGTGGGAACCTCCAACAGCCCCACGCTCACTGTGGCAGCAGGGTCGGGACAGCCCTGTCACCTCCCATGGCAAAGTGCCACAACAGGCAGCTTCCCCAACAGCAGAGCCAACAGCCCAAGTCACTTTGGACAAGGGCCTGGAGGGACAGGACAAGGGGGAATGGCTTCCCAGAGGGCCGGGCTAGATGGGATATTGGGAAGGAATTCCCGGCTGCGAGGGTGGGGAGGCCCTGGCACAGGGTGCCCAGAGAAGCTGTGGCTGCCCCATCCCTGGGAGTGTCCAAGGCCAGGTTGGACAGGGCTTGGAGCAACTTTGGGTAGGGGAAGGTGTCCCTGCCTGTGGTAGGGGGTGGAACAGGATGAATTTAAGGTCCCTTCCCACCCAAATCATGATTCTTTGATTCACCTGCGACCCACAGCGACCACTTGCCCTGGACTTGACATGAAGGGACTCAGCATCGCTGGACATTTTCACTTGTGAATGTTTTTAGCTGTTGATGTTTTGCCTGCGGTGCCCTGTGGCTCTCCCTGGGCACCCAACCCCTGCCCATGCACTGGGTGCTATGGGGCCCAGCCTGGGGCTGGGGCACTGGGGGTCTTGGGGCTCCTGGCTGGATGTTTGGGGCTGGACAGGGAGCTCCTGCTGAGGGGAGGGAGTTGGCTCATCACTGGAAAGGAAAATTAGGTCACATTTCTGGTTTGAAGAGCCTGGATGGCGTCCCATTTATTTTGGGTTTCTCCTAATAAGTGACGAGCTTCTGTTTCCCTCCAACCCCATTTCCTTGTCTAGTTTGTTTAAAGCATTTCTCCTTTTGCCTGCCTGTTTTTCCTAGAAAACAGAAACTGAGCCATGCCGTGCTGTGCCGAGCTGAGCCGAGCCGAGCCAAGCCACAGGGACATGCCTGGGGACACCAGGGCCATCTGCAGATCCCAAAGAGTCCAGGATCTGGACTTGAACCAGCCCAGCCTGAACCCTCTGTTAAATCATCCCCTATTGTCCAGGGCAGCCCATGGTACAGTTTGTCTCCAGTCTGTTTGGGAAACCATTCCGGTTCAACAAGAGTCATTGGAAGGCCTTTTAATTTCTTCCCTGACATTCGTTCCTGATTTGCTTCTGCTGGATTCAATTCCAGCACTCCTCTCCAAGCCTTGAGCCACCCCTCTCTTCCCTCACTTTGTGCCATCAGATGTTTTTGGGTAACTGCAAAGCCCTTGTCCCCCTGTTCTCATCTCCGTAGTGGCTCTTCCCAGACAGGAGAC
This sequence comes from Falcunculus frontatus, assembly GCA_013398115.1. Taxonomy (NCBI): domain Eukaryota; kingdom Metazoa; phylum Chordata; class Aves; order Passeriformes; genus Falcunculus; species Falcunculus frontatus. The sequence continues at coordinate 1,394,923 of VZRV01007516.1, forward strand.
CCCTGGGGACCTCCCATCTCCTGCTGCTCAGCACCCCCAAAACCCCCTCAAACCAAATCCTGTAGTGCAAATGAAACAAAAAAAACAGTCAAAGCTGGAGGAATTCATTCTGAGGTGTTGTTTGGGTGCTGGGAAGCCAGGAGACATCAGGCTCAGAGCTGTTCCCACCCCCACACATGCCGGGGGTGCCCCGGCCCTAGGTGAGCCCTGGGTGAGCCCCCACTTCTCCCAAAATGTGAGTGTCACCACCTGGGATGTCACTGCAAAGCCGTGTTTCCTTGGCAATCCCTTATCTCTCATCTCAGCCATCAGCACAATGAACGGCTCTGTTCCTGAATAAACAGCACCTGAACACCCCGTGGAGCAGGGAATTGTCAGATTGAAGGAAAATGCCTGAAATGGAGAATCCCCTCAAGACTTTCCCTCGGGATGGGGATCGGGGATCGTTCCTGAAAGGACAGGCTCTCCCTCTTTTCCAGGGGTAATGAGGTAATTAGGGAATGAGTAAGGAATGGTTGCATCAGTACCTGAGGATTCCAGAGATGGGAACTGTCTTGGATTAAGGTCAGGGTTTGTGCTGCCAGTCACCAAGTGTGTTTGACCAGTCAGAAGAATGCCTGGTCCTTCCAAGGAGGGAAATAAACCTTCCTGGATTTGAAGTACATTGACATTATTGAAGGTATTTCTCACCTCCCTGCCAGGGACGAGTGGGTCTGGGATGCTGGACAAGAGGAAGGCAGAGCAGGTGGCTCCTGTGGCCCTGGAGTAGAGTGTTCTGATGTTTGCATCTCCAGGGCACTGGCTGCGAAGTTCAGAGAATGGTTTGGGTTGGAAGGGACCTTCAAGGTCATCCAGTTCCACCCCCTGCTGTGGGCAGGGACACCTTCCACTATCCCAGGTTGCTCCAAGCCCCATCCAACCTGGCCTTGGACACTTCCAGAGATGGGGCAGCCACAGCTTCTCTGGGAACCTATGCCAGGGCCTCCCCACCCTCACTGTAAAAAACATTTTCCCTGTATCTCACCTAAATCAACCTTTTACTTTAAAACCATCCCTCCTTGTCCTAGAAATGGAGCCCTGGCCAAATTCCTCATCAAGGCTGTAGGAAAAGCTGTGGTGCCATGATTGTTTAATCTGAGGCAGTGGAACTGTGCAGTTCTCAGAGCTTTAATTTAGATGATTTAAGGTCCTTTTCTTTATGTTTTCTCCGTTTGTAATTGCAAAGAGGCTGCAAACCAGGACACTGAGCTTGGTGCTTATCAATGGCTCTGAGCAGCTGCCAACTCCAGGGTGGGATGTGGTCAGGCAGGAAAAAACCATCTCTTCCCCTACCTAATTAAGTGCCTCGTTGGGCTCTGCAGGCACATGTGGTTGTGATGGCAGTGGTGACATTTCCAGCTCACTGGGGCAATGACAGGGAAGCAGAGCTGAGAGCCGGGGGATGCACCAAACTCGGAATAAAACACATTTCTCTGTGCCCCTGACATGTTCATGTAAGGTGGTCTTTAACCAGAGACCTGTGCTGGCAAGGGACCCTGTGGAAATCTGGATTGCTGGCATGGGAAGGACCAGGTCTGGGCAGGGGCAGATTGCTGACATGGAAAGGATCAAGTCTGGGCACTGATACAGTGGGGATTCTGGAGAAGGTGGTGAAGGCACTGGTGGTGTTGGGAGGCTCTGCTCCCCTTGCAGCCCTCTAAGGGGAAGCCAAGGGGGAGAGATCCCAAGAGGAGGCAGGTCGGAAGCGGGTTGGGGAGATGAAAACGCAGGCAAGGCATGGGGAGCTCCAGGTGCGCTGGGACCTGACCTGGAAACGGGCAGGGAGGAATCTGAGCATCAGCAAACAGGCAAAAATAACCCTGCACCTAAGGAATGCCTGAGCAGCAGGAATGCCACGTGCCTCACATGGGGAGAGGAGAGGCAAAAATACCAACACGAGTAAATCAGTTCCATTATTTTCCCCTCCAGACCTTAACATCACCTGGGAGTCTGTAATGAATTCCTCGGCTTTTAAGAGCATCCTCCTTTGGGAACCAGCTGCTCCAAGGCTGGGCTCTGGAAATAGATGGGATACAGTGTGAAGCTGGAGGCTCTGCTGTCTTCACCCATCCAGAAGTCAGCCGTCCTTCCAGGCAAGGGCAAGACGGAACAGGAGGAAACGTCCTCAAGTTGCTCCAGGGGAGGTTTAATCAGATACTAAGGAAAATTTCTTCCCCTCAAGTGTTGTCCGGCTCTGGCAGAGGTGCCCAGGGCAATGGTGGCGTTCCCATCCCTGGAGAGATTTAACAGACACATAGATGTGGCACTTGGGGACATGGCTTAGTGGTGGCTTTAGAACAGCTGGAGTCAGTGGTCTCAGAGGGCTTTTCCGCCTGATGATGCAGTGATTCTAAACCCACCGTGGCAGCACTCAATGAGTCAGTGAGGGGAAGTGCTGAGTCAGCAGCACCGCAGCCTTATCTGTCTTGGGCTGAGCCCTCCCTGCTGATTGTTCTGGGTTTAGGCAGGAGCAGGTTTTGCTAAGAACGACCAAATGCCCCAGATCCTGGCACGCCCCACCCTGGTGTCAGCCCCACTTGGCTCTGCCAGGCCCGAGGTCAAGGCCCGGGGAGCTCTCTCACCCCGTGACCTGGTGGGGACATCGCTGTCAGGTAGCACTTGAGAAGCTGCTGGTGTTGTTGTTCTTGGTTTCCTTTGGGTTTTATTTTCCTAACCATCTTCCAGATGCTGCAGAATCCCCAGATGCAGCCGCAACAAAGTTCTTGCATTTTTAACTTTAAAAAACATAATTGGGTAACTGAGAATAATGACTAAAGAGCGCAATAAATCATGTCTCCACCTGGCCTGGAAATGGGGGAGGGCTGGGGACGTGTTCCTTCCCCATTAATGAACAGCGCTGAGCCATCGGCACAAAACACTCCCAGAGTCAGCAAATCTGCTCCAGCTCTCGCAGGGCTCTGTGCTCCCACCTGGGAACCCGGGGACACGAACCCCTGGGCAGGAGGGGACTTGAGAACCTCAGAGGTTTGCCCCAGAGACAAACTGAAATAGAAATGGCACTGGGTAAGAGTTGGAGACACTTGTGTGTCCCGGCAGGAATTTTTGCCTGTGCAGTGCCGCTGCCCTGTTCTCACCTGTCCAGTACCTTGGCTCTGCCTGAGCCTTGGGAGCTCTCTGGGGCAGGGAACAGGAATAACTGTGCTGGAGCTGTTAATGTTCCCATTTTTGCACCTTCATCCATCCAGCCAGGGCTGTCAGCCCCAGTGCCAAGATCCCCTGCAGCCGAAGGACCCGGGGCAGTGATGGCTGTGGGGCTGGAGGCAGCGGAGCACCAGGAATGCCAGAGTTTCCCTCACTCTCCGTGTTGCGTTCCTAGGACTTGGCTGGGATCTCAGCAGCCTCCTGTCCACCCCAAAGCTCCCCCTCTGCAGGGCAAAGGGAAGGGTATTTTTGGTTCTTGCCCCAGCAACTTTAAAAAGCAGATATGGGATGGATTAGGACCCTCTGTGGCAGGATTAGGAGGGAATCCCAGATTGAACAGCTCCACATAGAGAAGGCAACCAGTGACATCATAGAAGAGAATCATGGAATCATTAAGGTTGGAAAGGACCTTTAAGATCATTAAGTCCAATCATCAGCTTAACCCCACCAGGTTCACCACTCAGTTGTGTCCTCCTGTCCTCCAGTGCCACATCCACATGGTTTTTGAACACTTCCAGGGATGGTACCTCCACCACTGCCCTGGACAGCCTGTTCAATGCTTTGCAACACTTTTTGTGAAGAAATTATTCCTAATGTCCAATCTAAACATCCCCTGGTGCAGCTTGAGGCTGTTTCACTGTTGTTTCCCCCCAGATACGACTTTTATACACAGAGCACTCCTGTTACGTGTATAACAGGGAGAGCAGAGGGAGGCAACAGCCAGAGCAAGGACAGGACCGGGTGAGGGGCAAATCTGTGAGCCCTTTGTGCTCCATTCAGGGGAAGGGCTGGGAACAAGGGTTCAGCACGAAGGGAGATGTCTTGCACAGGTCAGTGACACTGCAGGACATCCACAGCCCCTCTCTAAAGAGACATTCCCTAGCCCAGGCTCCCGTCGCTCCCATGCTCTGGCATAGATTCCTCCCGGCTTGCAGCTTTATCGGCTGTTCCAAGGCAAGATGCTTATCTGCCTGAGCCTCTTCAAGCTGATAGTTGCTCTTATCTCTGCTGCTCTCCAGGGCTGCAGGGCTGGGGTGTTTGTGGCATAGTTGTGGAAAAATTTCAGCTTTGGGAGACTAAACCTGGGAGTGATTTCTGGATTTTTATCACTCACTGTTCGTTGTTTCCACAGCCTGTGAGGGACTTGTGGCCGTGGCTGTGTTAAAGGGACATGGAAGCAGAGCCTTTTCCAGCAGCCTTTGCCCATGACAGACACAGCCACGCATGTCCCCACCAGGGCAAAGAAGTGTCCCTTGGGCACACAAAGGCCATGAGGGGGTTGACACAAGAAGGCCAGTGAGACAGGACTAAAAAACTGCCCCGAAAGCTCAAGGTCTGGCTGGTGGTCATCTAAAGGCCCCTTCATCCACTTTTACAATTAAATTTTTGTTCTTTGTCTGCTTCGACCTTGGCCAAAGCTCTCCAGACTCTGTGGCCTGGTCTCCTGACCTTCTCCGTCCTCCTGGGAACAGTGCCTCTGCCCACGGGCTGTTCCCGAAAGCTGCAAGGAAAACATAAACATAATTGAGAAAAAGTAATTGAAACTTGTAAGAGCTGATGAGAGAGTTCTCTCCTTGGCCCGCCATTCGTCGCCAGGAAATAAATACCTTTATGGCTGCTGTAATTAAGGCCTAAATACAACGGAGACAAAATTTCTGCCATTAAAAGTATCCTCAAAGATCTCATGCCTCCACCTGCTTCCCTCCAATGCTGCTTTCCCAGACTTCAGCCACACAGCAACACCTTTCCAGACACAAGCGTCACCTCTAACCTCAACTAAGTTGAATTTTTCCCAGTTTCTCAGCAGTTTTTCCCCATTAAATCCACCTCATACCTCAGTGCTGCCCTGCAGCTGTTGCCCTGTTGGGCGCTGTCCCCATCGCCCAGTGTGACCTGGCCACCTGCGTGTCCCCATCATTCTCTGCATCCATGATGCCCAGAGATGGTTGCCCAAGGATGTTGTTGACTCCCCATTCCTGGAAATGTTCAAGGCCGGGTTGGACAGGGCTTGGAGCAACCTGGGATAGTGGAAAGTGTCCCTGCCTGTGGCAGGGGGTGCAACAAGATGGGGTTTCCAACCCAAATCATTCCATGATTCCATGATGCTGGAGCTGGTAGGAGAAGCGTTTTAGTGCCACATCTGCTAGCACCGTGTCTTGTTCAGTTCTGCTGGCCCGCAGTGGGACCAAATCATGGCTAATTCCATGTTTTCTGGAGTGGCTGGAGACCCTTGGGTATCGTGGCGCTCAGAGAGCACCGTGTTGCTGTGTCTATTGTATTTCTAAGCTTGTTAGTTGATTAACCACACTCTCAGGCTGGCAGCCCGAGTGCCTTGCTGAGGGGCTTCGATGGGAGCCTGGAACAATGCAATGACACAGACAAAGGGTTTAATGGATAATTAATTGTTCCAGCGTGTGAAGTTTCTGTGCAAAGATCCTGGTGAATCAGAGTTTCCGATTTCCACCCCCTTTACAATAGAACTAAATAGTAACACAGAAATCATGGAATGGATTGGAAGGTTTTTGAAAAGAGAAGGTCCAGAAATGAGGCTCATTTGGGGTGGCGTGTCCCAGCACTGCAGCTCTGTATCCATGTCCTAATCCTGCAGCAGGCTCAGGGCACCTTCCACACACAGAGAAGGTGCTGCTCCTAGGAAGGCCAATGCAGCAAAATGAGGGAAAGGGAAGGGCCAGTGGGGGCTGCCCAGCCCTGCAGGGGACGTGCTGCCAGTGCTCTAAAGGAGCAGAGGGGCCGGACACCTTCACCACCCCCCTGAGCACCACTGGGATCATCACCAGCACCGCCTGCGAGGGCCTGGCAAGGCAGCAGCCCTGTGCCAGCAGATCCACAGGGACTGAGCCTGGGAGCTGCAACACGCTGAACACCCAACACATCCACCTGGTGCTACATCCACACGTTCCCTCACAGAGCCCTGATCCCACACCGGAATTTCCGCCGTTTCCCTCGGTTTGCTGGGTGTATTTGACACCTCACAAAGGCCCAACACCAACACCTGTCCATGCACAGGGCACAGAGCCTGGGGCACCCGCGGCACAGGGAGAGACTGAACACACGCACGTGTGCCCACACCCACATTAGGCACACACACACACACACAAGCACAACATATTAATGCTTTCCCCTGTCTGTGTTCCCCTCTCGAGTTTCTGAGCTGTGCCCAGAGCTGGGAAGAGGAGGTGCTCCCAGCCCAGGCCCGGCACAAAGCCGGGCTCAGCAGAGCCGGGCACAATGGCAGATTACATTAGAGAGAAGAGCCAGACGTGTCCTTGTCATCCCAGGTTAATATGACTATGGATTAATGCTGTAGCTGCTGATTGTTATGGAAATCCCCCCATTTAGCTCCTTCCCAAAGCATTGACAGTTCTAGCCTTGAATTCCGAGCAGGGGTGGAACTTGTTAATGGATTTCATTTTCCTGCAGGAAGCCAAAGCGTTTAGAGGGAGAGGCAGCGCCAGGGTGCTGACTTCCTGGAAGGGTTCCAGTCTGCACCGTGGACGGTTAATCCCTTGCTCGGATGCAAAGCAATGCAAAGAGCCATGTTGGTCTTGCCTCTCTAGGAAAAAGGAAGAATTTGGGCGTGGGGAAGTGAGCGTTCATGGGATTGTTTCCTCTAGAAACCTCTCCTCGCCTGGGTAATGAATGTCCCGGGCACATCCCACTCCCTGTTCACAGACACGCCTGGCACTGCACCTGCTGCAGGGATGGCTCTGCCAGCCTTGGCTGCCTGGTGCCAGCCTGGGGACTGGAGCTGCTGCCATCCCTCTGCTTTGTTGTCATCTTGTAGCTGCTGTGTGTGTTCCTGGCTGTCCCCTGGCCGATGGGAATGCTCCGTGTTCCCGCAGTGCGGCTCAGCCGTGCCACTCTCTTCCTGCAAAGCTCCCTCCTCCCTCATCGCTTTGTCCCTGTCCCCCTGAGCCATAGGAAAATATCCAACTGCTCCTGAGCAAACCCGGAATGTCTCTGTACATCCCTACCCCAATGAATTATTTAGGATTCAGATGATGACTCATGGGGCAGGTCTCCAAAAGCCTGAGTGAAGGAGGGCTCTGACGCCGGCATGAGGAGCAGACGGATCATGGGGCACAGATACTCAGGATTAGGGTTTTCCTTACAGGTATTTCGGTTACATTTGAAAACAGGGTCCCCTCCCCTTCCCTCCTGATCCCTCTCACCAGGAGGGATCATTGGTCCTTGCAAGATGGTCCAAGGAGCAGAAAGTTCTCTTGACACTTTTCCTGTCTTTGGCTGGGGAAGTTCATGAATATTTCATCCCCCGGCCAAAGGCCACTGCTGCTCATGGGAAGGGATGAAATCCCGTCCATCCCATCCCAGTTCTGCCACAGCAAAACAAACCAAATGGAAATAAAGCCACAAGGAGCACCATGGCTTTTTCCACGGTGCAGGGAGTTGATTCCTGAGCTGACGCTCCCGTTGGAACAGAGCCCTTGGTAGGGTCGGAGCGGTGGGAGGTGACAGCAAAGAAACACCCGGGGTCCTCCCCACTGCTGAAACACTTGCTCCTTGGGGAAACCAGTGGAGTTTCCAGAGGCAGGGGCTGTGTCTGACAGCAGTTTTACACACCCTCAGCACACAGGATACCTGAATCCCGACGGGAGCTTTGGGATGCTGCTGCAGCACACGCCGTGCATAGTAATAACTCTAATGAATCCCGTCCCTAATTGTCCCACTCCCGGGGGTGACAGGAGCTCCCTGTCCCAAGCCCTGCTCGGGGGAGGGAGGGAGGGTTGCTGTGGAGATGCCTTGAGGGATCCCACACTTTGGAGCCTGACTTCAGGTGCAGGAATAAGCAGCACTAACAGTCCGGAGAGACAAAGCTGCCCTTCTCATGGAAATGCCTCTGGTGGTGCCGGGAAGGGAGGGAGGGAAGCAGAGGGGCTCTAGCCATGGAGATGCTGCATTGTTTCCCAGTAATTAGCATGTTTTCCAAAGCTTTCCACGAGTCATCAGCAGCTTTTTAAGGGGATTTTGCCAAGGAGCATTTAAATGGAAATCCCCCGGAGATACAGATCCTCTGTTCGGGGTCTCCCTGGAAGGTAGCTGCTTCCCAGGGGAAACCAGCTTCCACCTGCTCTGTGGGTTTATGTGGATCTCAGATCCGGGGGATTTCCATGTGCTCCAGTATGGGGACTGCATTCCTGGCTGCAGCCCCTCTCCTGCGGTGCCGCTCCTCAGCCCCAGGCCCTGCTCCTGCATGGATACAGGATGGTCACTGCTGCTCCCTTCCGTCTGCCCAGACCCACACACTGCTGTGCCCGGGGGGTTCCCAGGGCACGGACACACACAGTGACTTCCCAAGGGAGTAAACCATGGAATCATGGAATAGTCTAACTAGATGAAGTCCCTTCCAACCCCAAACCTTCTATGATTCCATGTGTGGCAGCAGCACTGTCCCAGTGGTGGCTGAAGAGATCCCAGGGGACAGTGCCAGTCACTGGGTGGGACTGGCAGGGAGGTCAGTCCTCCTCAAGGAAGCCACGAGGAGACACCTGGAAGAGTCATAGGCTGGAGCCATCCTGCTTTTGGTCTTCCAGGTGAGCAACACCAGGTCCCTAAACTGGCATTTAGAGAGAGAAATTACATCACCTGATGACCAGAAATGATGGAGACCCTGCAGCACCACCCCACAGCTCCATCCAGGTGCAGGTGCAGATACGGGTGTAGATGCAGCTATAGGTGCGGGCAGACACCTGCCCAGACATCCCTGCGAGGTGTGGGCAGTGAGTGCCAGTCCCAGTGCTGCTCTCGGGGTGGCCAGGCTGGGTCTCCCTCCTTGGATGAAGATCCTTCTGCAATCTCACTTTGCCCTTCGCCACTCTCTTTCCCAACACCGTGGCAATCCAGACATTCCCTGACAAAACCCATTGTGACTTTCCCAGCTGAAGGTCTCAGTGACCAAACTGCTGGATTCAACTCAACCCCCCCCCCCACTTTCCCACACAAAGGAAGCTGCAATTTTGCTCCTTTCCTCAAGGACAAGGAATTTCGGACCAGTTTATTGGGCAGGCCTGTACCTGGGAGATTTTCCTGGCCCTCTGATTTATGCCAGGGCCTGAGTTATAAATCCCATTTCTGTTTAAAAGCTAAACACTCCAATAGTGGGGGCTATTACTGTCAGCACGTCCCAGCTCCCGAGATCCAATCGAGCCGGAGCCGACATCATCTGGGTGTTTGTCTGCCTGATGGAGCTGCCTTGCTTTCCCCTCCCTCACATATTGCTATCTCAAGGACTGTTTTCCAAGCAACAATTCATGTCTCCTTCAGTCATCAGCGAAAACAATCAAGCTCAATTTTATTTTTGGCAGAAATCAAATGCTAAATGAGATCTCGGAATCATAAACAAGAGTGATGTCGACAAATCAGAGGGAATTCAGGAAAGAGCGGCACAGATGATGAAGGGGCAGGAGGGACTGATGATGGGGAAAGATTAAAATAAGGAAATACAGCCTGGCCAGGAGAAGACTAATGGGGAATATAATGGCTGTCTAGGAATATCCGAAGGGTGTAAACATTGAAAAAGAAGAAATATTGTCCAGAATGGCCCAAAAGCAGTGGAGCTGTGAACAAAGGTAATGAAACCCAACACAGGGAAATTCAGTCTGAACACCGGCAGAGATTTTCCCCATTTCTGCCGATCCAGTCTCTCCCAAAGAAAGCAGGATAAACACTGTGCTTGAATGTTCTGAGCGCGCCAAGGAGAACATCCCTTCAATAAATAATTGGCACTGGAACATTTTCAGCTTTCTGCTCTTTCCTCATAAGCAGCTGAGATGAATGAATAATCCATGATGGAGAGTTTACTCAGAGAATTTGGCTGTGGACATCACTCACACTCTGCCGGTGAATGGATCACACTTCCCTTCAATTCATCTCAGACTGGGCTTACCTGATTCATTTTTTTTTTGGCAAAGACTTGTACTGTATGCACTGAGTGCTCTTGCAGAGCTCTCCATGCTGGTGGCTCCTGTACCTGCCGGCTTTCCATAGAAAAAGGAAAAGTCCCCTGTCCGCTGTTCTGGCACTGCCTCCCCTGGGACACAGGGATGCAGTGGGGAGGTTTCTCTTTTGCAGGAAGGCTGCTTCTGGCTCCAGCTCATGCTATGTTGGAGCTCCTGGATCTGAGGTCTGAGTGGGATGTGCAGTCTCTTGGCAAAGCGAGAATTGTTTGGGTTATTTTAGAGTTGGCAATGGGGTCATTACCTGGCCCTGCTGGCCAACGGAGAGCCAAAAGCCCCCATGTCAAATGAACACAAGCCAGGACCCACCTGGACTCCCACTGAGCTGTGCAGAGCCCTTTTTGGACCAGTCACAGCATCCCAGAATCACTGAGGTTGGAAAATATCTCTAAGATCATTGAGTCCAACCTGTGACCAATCCCCACCTTGTCACCCAGCCCGGATCACTGAGTGCTCCCATGGGCATCATCCCTCCTGCTCCCATGGGCATCATCCCTCCTGCTCCCACACCTCCTGGTACCGCTCCCAGCTGTCCCAGTGCCTGGGTGATCCCTCCTGATGTCCGTGAGGACTCTCATGCTGCTCTGTGTGCACACAAGCCACCACAGCTGCTCACTCCAGCCCCGGCTCTGCCACGTGTCACTCGGGGCTGCACAGGGCTGTCCCAGAGCATGGGCCCCCAGGTGAACCCCCCAGGCCCCCCAGGTGAGGCTCGTCCCTGGCAGGCACAGCTGTGCCCCGAGGCCACCACGGGGTTTGTGCTCCCCAAGTCGCTGGCTGAGACTGCTCAGGGTAAAGAATAATGAACAAGGAATAATGCAAATTCAAACTGCCAGCCCGTGTTTGGCCCAAAAAAACCAGCCCAGTAAGGATGGATGGAAGGGGTGGGGGTGGAGGGGCTTCCCAGGGCAGCCTGTGGAGCTGCACGGAGGAATGCGGGGGGACACCAGCCATTCCGGGCAGTGCCACGGGGACGCCCACCAAGTCTGTCACCTGTGCCACTGTGGTGACACCCATGTTCCCACTGTGTTGCTGTCCCAGCCGTGGAGATGGTGCTGGGAACACTGAGCTGTTTTCCTCATGGGCACAGCAGAGCCAGAGGGGTTAGAGGACAGAGCAGTGCTGCTGGTGGAGCAGCAGAAACTGCCTTTCCTTTGGCATTCAGGAATATTCCTGGGTTTATTTTTCCTTTTTTTCCCCTTTTTTCACTTTCTTTTTTTTTTTCTCTCTTTTTCCATGACAAATGGTTTTGTGCTGGGAACAAATTAGTTTTTATGAAGAACTAAATCACCATAAAAGTTTACCTGTCCAGTCCCTTGTTCCCTCTGACCCTGGTTAAAGATGAGGATGACAGCACACCTCAGGATGGTCCTGCTCCTTTCCCTGTGCTGCTGGGGAAGGTTCCTGATAATGGCTCAGCCACCCTCTGCCCCAGCAGTGCTCTGGGGGGACAGCGTTCCTAGCTCTGACCTTAAAAAAAGAGACCAGAAGCTCTGGGAGCCGCAGGGAGCTGAACCATCTGGGTGCTGGGATGGTCCTGTTCTTAGGATGTGAGGGCTCCCAGCAGGAGCATCCCCCTGCACCCAGGGGTGACAGTCCCTGTCACCCTTCTCCATAGCCCCAGTGCCAGTGGAGTGGTCCCAGGTGTTCCTCTGGGAAGCAGGGCTCCAGCCCAGCCAGTCCCACCGTGGGCTCACCCAGGCTGCTCCACAGGGAAGCCCAGAAAAGCCCAAATAGGAAACACATTGGGGATTAGTGGGAGAGATAATTCCAGCAGACGGGGCCGGGCTGGCCTTGATTAGTGCAAATCACAGCGATCGCTGCTGCTTGCAATCCCAGCAGAAGCAATTCCTTTTTATTGTGCTTTCTTCCTGATTGTGTTTGGATTTTTTCTCCCTCTGGTGTGGAGTTGAAGGGACCTTGACATGTAGTTTAGGATCAGATCTAGTCCTGCGAGGGAATTGCTGTAATCTGATTACACAGGACTGTCCCCCACATCTGTGACATGACAGCTTTCATTGCACTTGAACTCTCCTAAAACTTCACTTGTTTTACTGAACAAGGAGAAATATTTCAGTTGAACACATCTTGGACTGTTATTAGTGAGAGCAGTGCCTTGGTCCCACTTTGCTCTGGGGGTGTCTGGCAGCTGAAGGTGCTTTAGCTAAACCACCCTCAGGTGTGACAGTGATGCCACCCGGGTGGTGCCACATGGGGGCAATTTGGGCAACCCAAGCAGCAGGTGCCAGTTGAGCCCCTGTCAGAGACCCCAGCTGCTCCAGTCGGATGTTCCCACGGGTTCTGGGATGTGCCACGGGATGGCTCTGCCAGGCTGGAGGGTCCCTTGTGCCTGGGATGGCTCTGCCAGGCTGGCAGCCAGACCCCGCAGTGCCCGGGGGTGCTGCAGGGAGAGGCTGAGGCAGCTCCCAGCCCTTCCTTCTGTGCTCCTCACACTCCTGCCCGTGCTCCTGCTTCCCACCAGCCATCATCTGCGGGATCTGGTGGCTTCTCAGAGGAGCCAAAATCCTTCCGAGCAATTAAGTGAACTCCTGCACAACCCAGTGCTCACTGCAGGGACATGCTGGGGCCAGTGCCAGGTCAGCAGCCACACTCCAGGCAGAGCTGGGACACCAGCACCGATGTCCTGAGAGCCACCGAGGGCTGTCTGATTTGGGGAGAGTTGGCAGCGAGGGCCAGGAGTGCCAGCTGGGCTGGTGACCCCAAATGCAGCTGCGACATTTGCAAATGTATCAAAGTATCCCAAGAGGGTGAGGGTAGGTGGGGGGTCCTTCATTTGATTGCAGGATGGTTTCTTTATCTGAAAGAAGGGATAATGAGTGCTGTCCTTCTGGAGGAGACAGCCCTTCCGCAGAGCAGGCTGGAGAGAGGCCCCTGGGCAGGAATTCAGCCCACGAGCAGCCCTTTTCCTCACCACCTCCCTGACCTTCCCTTTGTCCATCCTGATCCATTTAGGATCGCTGCTCATTCATCCCCACACTTCTCTCCCCCTCTCCCTGCCTGTCGGATTTCTCCCTCCCTTCATACCTGGAGAGATGGAATTGGAAGGTTTTGAGAAGCACTTTTGGAGACAGCCCTCACCCTTTGTTTCTCCAATGGCATCTGGTGATAATAACAGCGCAGCAGCCCCAGACCTCCTGGCTTCAATTACTTTACAGGATCAGCTAATCCCAGTTAAAATTACCTTTGTAACTGAAGGATAATTGTAAATCAGGCTCTCTCCTGCACTCGGGTGTGCTGAAAAATCATTGCCGAGATGCTCCGTGTGCCAAGGTTGCAGAGATCAGCGGATGAAGAGCAGGCGCTGGGAGATGCTGTCCCAGAAGAGTGGTTTTCCTTTTCAAAGCAAACTCCAAACAGATGGGCCCTTTTTCCCTATGGCTCTGTGGAGTGGATGCGATTGAAGTGATGGAGAGGAGACATTTCACAAGAGGTTTTGCCTGGGTTGTTTTCAGTCTCCAAAGATTGAACTTCTCCCAGGATTGCTCCAGCTTGACAGATCTGCCATGAGGAGGCTAATGCAGAGATTGGCTCAGGAGAGCTCTGGCAGTGCCCTCCTGCCTCAGGATTCTGAGAGCAGTGTCCCCAGGGCAGCTGTGCACCCCCAAAACGCCAGCACAGAGCCACAGATCCAGGGAAACACCACACGAGGCTGCAGTCAGGGTGAGGGTTGGGTTTGTCCATCACCAGTTTTATCCCCCTTTGTTGTTCTCAGCCGTGACTGGAGCAGGGGAAGGTCTGAAAGGACAAGTGGTGGTGGTTTTAAACTGAAGGAGGGTCCAGATAGATTGGATGTATTTTTTTAAAATGAGGGTGGTAAAACCCTGGCACTGTTGCCTGGAGAAGCTGTGGCTGATGGGGCTTGGAGCAACCTGGGATAGTCAAACATGTCACTGCCCATGGCAGGGGGTAGAATGAGATGGGCTTTAGGTTCCTTCCAACCCATCCTAGGATTCTATGATTCTATGATCTCTTCTCTTGTTGGAGCCTCCCTGGGCTTTCCACCACCTCACAGTCTCAGGACATCTCTCTGGTACTGCCACCGAGCCAATCTTGCCACGATTCTTCCTTACGTGGCAGATAAATCTCTCGTGAACTGCTTTATCCAACCACTGTGTTCTGCTTTATCACTTTGACCTGACAGTAACTTCCATTGCAGTTTCTGCAAACTGTTCCTTCAAAGGCTGAGATTCCCTGGCTGTAATCCAGCTCTCGTTGTGGTCACTGCTCTCTGCCCAGCCCTCCTGCCAGCCTTGCCCTAGCATCCATGGCAATTTCACCACCTGCCCCTGAGCAGCAAATTTATTTTCCCTGGCAGTTTAGTTGTAAGCGCTGATGAAGGATCAGACAGACTCTAAAGGCTCAAAGACTCAATAAACTTTATTAAGTCCATGACAAGCTGAACACACACCCCCCCCCAGACTCCGATATGGCCCCAGGTTTCAGATATGGCATCCCACAGAAAACCTCAGTCCAGCATTGTTTGGCAGAACTTATTCACAACTGCAGAACAGACCTCTAAAAAAGTAATAAATGAGGCAGGTGTATTCCAAGATGAATCGTCCAGTCAGGTGCTGCCAAGAACAGCATGGAGTTAATCCTGAGCACATAACTCTTCCTGTGAGCTGCCGTGGGGCCGTGTCCTGTGACCACAGCGGTGCCATCGGGGCAGCTCAGGATGCCTTCAGCTCCACAGCTGGGATGGAGAACCCCTGGCACTCTGGAGGGTACCTGGGCAGCGGGGGACGTGTTCAGCCCCAAAACTTCCACCAGTTGTACCAGCGAGGGTGGGGCCCACCGTGTGGGGCTGTTCCACAGCGTGGGGCAGGGTGGGTGGCAGACCAGGGCAATACAAGCACAGAGCCCCTCTGCCCCTCTCCCTGTGTGCAGAAGATGCTCCTTTCTCCCTCCAGCCCAAGGGTTTGACAGTGTACAGAGGGAGAGAGGGGGCCTGCCCAGGGAATTTTCCTAATTAAAGTAAGGGTTAAACCCAAGCATCCCAACACACTGGGAATGCGAAAAGCAGCAATGCTACGTGCAGCCTCTGCTTGCACCGGGGCTCCAATAAAGGTTTGTGATGTCTGGAGTTAGCTGAGAACTTTCCCCAAGAAAGATAAAAATGGGGAAATGGTGGCATGATCAATGTTCCTATTTGGACCTCCTCAAATTGTTTTTCTTGTGTAAGTGTAGCCCAGCACTCCGGTGCCATTAGGCCTCTCCCCTATTTTTCAGTCTGCTTTATGAAAGCTATTGATCTCCAGCTGCTCGAGGATCCGTCAGCCCCGGCTCATCCCAGCCCATTACAGACTCTGCTCTCTGCGGTGAGAGGGATCGATGCTGTCCTGGGCACACTCACACTCCAGCCTGAGTGTGGCTTTATTGATCTGTGGCTTCTGAGGTACCTGGGGACACTGGCAGGTGACAGGGGTGCCTGAGGCAGCGGGAAGCAGGTTGCATTGCCCGGCAAAGCCCCACTCCGGCAGCAGATCTGTCTCTCTGCTGCTGGACTCGCCTTAACGATCTTTGATTTGCCTCTTCCAGCACATAAATAACTGTGTAAGGCCAGGAGCCTGCTCAGAGGGAGGATGAGGGGGAAGGCAGAGGCATTTTCCTGTTTCCAGTTGCAAATTCGTGACATTCTGCAGAGGAGTGAGGCCATGTCTGTGCTGGCACCATCCTCCCTCACCTGCCCTGTTCCCTCAGCACCTGAGGGGTGCAGGTCATTGTGCGGGGTCAGAGAGGATTAAGGAGGTTTTCACAAGGTATCTGGGATGGATTTGCATGAGTTTGTTCAAACACTGACCCCAGGGGTCTCCATGGCTGGACTGTGTGCCCAGGGAGAGTCAGCATTCCATAGTCCCAAGGCTCAGGGCCCGGCCACTTACCCAGGGGTCTTTTATTCTCTGTTTTGAATGATGTCACCAAAACTGAAGTCTGTTCATGGGCACTTTTGAGTCAAAACCAAGCAGAATCATTCCATTAACCAGGTTACCATGAATAATGCAATCCTGCTGCAGAGATGGAGGTGGAAGCTCTCACAGATGTCAAGAGGGTTTTGCTAAAGGGGTGAAAGTTTGGGTGTTGATGGCAGCAGGGTGCCTGGAGTACCTGACCCGGGGCCGCTGCTGGTGTCCAGCAAAGTGTTTTCCCTACACTGCTTGCACGGATCAAATCCTGCAGCAGCTACAGCAGCTGATTGTCCCCATCTCCATCTTCCTGCCTACAACAATGGAGCTGGTGAGGAACATCTCCATCCACCCCGGCAGAGCAGCCAGGCTTGGCGAGCCCAGGAGAACCTCATTTCACAAGGTGGCAATTAAAATTTCATGCTCTGAGTTTTCCCTGAATGATTTTAAACCATCTTTTCTGATGACTTCCTAGTAGCGAGTTGAGTAAATTAGAATCTGAATGCAATCAACATCCTTGATTCTGACACCAGCCGGGGTCCGTCGGGGAGGCTGCATCTGAGCAGCTCTGCCTGACGAAGAAGGTCAAGGGCTTAGGATCCTTGGAGGCTTTGCCCTTGGAGTATTGTCAAAGAGGGAAAGAAACACCAGAAAGTAGGACACAGTCCCCCAAGTAGCACAGAAATCCCACCCTGCTCAGCAAACTTTACTTCTTTCCCTCATCCGTGTGTTTTCTGTCATGTCTCAGAGACGGGACTTTGATGATAAATGAATAAAGGAGCTGCACCAGCAGCCAAGCCAGAACCAGCCCATTCCTGTCTGTGTGGCCTGGGAGGGCACAGGGGCAATGCTCAGCACCCACTGCAGGGCCAGGGGTGCTCTCAGGTCACTCCTGGAGGGGTCTGGCACAGAGATCTCATTCCTTGAGTCTGCTCTCTCTCCTCTCCACCACTGCCCCAGGCATCCCCGAGCTCCCAGCAGAGCCCACTGCTCCAGGGGGCTCCGTGCTCCTGTCTCCACCTGCAGCAAGGTGATGTCTCTGTGGGAAGCTCCTCGGGGGCTCTCAGCACCCAGCTCCCCCACACCTGATCAGTCTGTTCCACCCCCCATGGCACGAGTTGTGCAGTGCTCAGCGGGGCTCAGGAGACACCAAGGACACGGGGAAGGACACGTTCCTGGGCTCAGGACCAGCAGAAGGCACAGGCTGGGCGTGGGCCAGGTGCCCTGCACACACAGGGATGTGCCGTGTCTGCTGGCACCGGGGACACTCCTTCAGGGCAGCCTCACAAATACGCAGCTGTGAAACTCCCGGAGCACAGCCCCCAGGAGAAACCTTGGGATGGAGACAATCCTGCTACACGATGAGAGGAGTGGGAGAGTTTTCCTTCCCAGTTACCAGCTCGGAGGCTCCGATCCGCTGCAGCTGCAGGGGAGTGGGGTCACTTTCCCCTGCCCTGGTGAGCTCGGGATGGCTGGGACGGGCTCAGCCTTTAATAAATCACAGAACAGCACAGGGATCTCAGGGAGGGGCTGCTGGCAGCCCACACTCCTGCACCAGTCCTGGTAAACTCAGCTCTCAACCAGCACCGCCATGGGATACCAGGGACAGGACCCTGCACGGTGGGGAGATACCCAGGAATGTGCCAGTGGCCATGGGCAGGTGATGTCCAGGATCACCTCGAGCCAGCGGCCAGGATGGGCGTTTCCCTGCGGAGGAGGAGCCCTCCTGCAGAGGCTCCAGAGGCAGGAGCTGTATCCTGGCACAGGGGGAGCGCGGGGGTCCCTGGGAAGGAGCAGCTCGGCCATCCCAGGCGCTGTGGTGGGTACCATGGCCGGGGCTGCTCCATCTCCCGGTCCCCTCCATGGAATGAAAGCCGGGATTGTTTCACCTCCCGCCCCAGAGCCGGAGGTGTGTAAACACTAAGAGCCGCTCCCTGCACACTCGGAGCGAGGGAAAAACGAGGTGTTGAAAAGATGACAACCGGCTCTGCCCAGGAGTTCACCTGGGCATGGAGCGGGGGCGGGAGGAGCAGGGGGTGAAGGATGAGGAAGGTGGGAGGGCCCCAAGAGGAGAGGAGATGCTTAGACAATTGTATCCTTTATTTTGGGAGCAGAAAATATTCTCTGCCGCTTCCTGGCATCAAAGGATTTTCACTTTTTTGCACCTTGAAGAAGTAAAGGCAGGACCGCGGGAGGTGGAAAGGGGCGGGCAGGGGCCGGGCAGGACCGGAGGATGAAAAGCATCCTATGCGGCTCCGCTCTCCCGGGGGCGATCAGGGCTCGGGAAAAGCCCAGAAAGAACCTTTATCGTGGAGTGTTTAGCGCTGAGGTCATTGCTGCCCGTCCCCTCTCCAGCCTTCTCCTCCCTCCCCTGCTTGGGGGACCAGGCTCGGGGTTTCCCCAGGAAAACCTACCATGTCCCAGGTCCTCCCACGGTGCTGTGGGGACAGGCGCAGTGGGGACAGGCGCAGTGGGAACACGGCTCCGTCAGCGCAGTGGTTGGTCAAGGCAGGACCACTGAGGCTTCCACGCTGCACCACTGTGCACGGGGCTCATGCAAAGTCCTTTTTCCCAGAAGCCTTTCGAGAAAATTGACATTTGGTAGCACCTAAGATCCCTCCATCCTTCAAAAGCATTCCCCCATCGTCATACAACACTCCAGGGAGGATTTATGCTCCGCCGCTGCTCCCTGGAGATCGATGTCCCAAGGCACAGGGATTTCTTTCCCACCCGCCAGTGCCTAAGAGCAGCTGTACGGGACCGGGTGGCATTAGGGGACAGCCGGCTCCTGCACGTTGTTACCACCTGGTGGCACCAGAAAAGGTTGTCAGAGCAAGAACTAATTAATTCCAGTCGCAGTCCTTGGCTTGGGAATTTCCGCGCAGTTTTTCGGCTCGCCGTGGTTCGCCGTGTGGCTGTTTAACACCGAGTCAGGTTTTATAGCCTCAGGGTTAATGTTCGTCGGCTTCAGCCTCGCAGCAGGGGCTGAGCACTCAAATAAGGAGGGGGGGCTTTGCCTGCAGTGCTCGGCCCCTGCGCCCCCTGCCCGCCCTCCCCGCGGGGCTGGCACAGCAATGGCACCGCGCCTTCTCCGGGGTCACTCACGAGAGTGAGACTCGCTGCCTTTACGATGGCAAACAGCGATGCTGTGGGATCCGAAATCCTTTAGAGCGATCCCAAATCACACTGGGGCTGGGTTGTCCCCTCTGCTTTGGGCACGGCAGGAGTAAGGACCAGGGATGGCTGCTGGGACCAACGGCATCCCAGCGCTGCCAGCGGGCTGGGGTGGGTCGGTGCGGGAAAACCCATCCGAAATTCCTCCCCAAACCAGGAGAGAGGTGTCAGCACCGCCGCCCCGGGGGTGGGACCTCCAGGAGCAGAGGTCGGGTCCCCGCGGGGCTGCGTCGCCGGCTGTTGACAGCAGCTGGATCTCCGAGAGCCTGGAAGTGACCCTAAAACTGTCCAAACAAACCCCGTCTCGCATCTTTGCCGGGTGAGGCACAATCTGGCACTGGCTCTGCGTCGGTGCAGGGGGAAGGGCCGAGCGCGGCAGGAGCTCGGCAGGGCTGGGGTGTTCCCCTTCCTCCCGGGAGCGTCCCATGGGGACAGGGCTGGAGCTCCCCATCACAGCCACGCCGACACCTCGTCCCTCCCTGCTACAACTCCTCTTCATCCCCCGAGAATGGCATGGACAGGCACCAGGAGAAGGGAGGGGAGATGGGGGGACAGTGTCTGAGGCACCCAAGCTGGTCCCACCAGCTGTGCTGCCCTCCTGAGAGGTGACCCTGGCGTGAGGGCTGCTGCTGGAGGTGGCGGAGCTGCAGGGACGGACCAGGACAGCAGGACTCACCTCTACGCTGCCTCTGCCCACACCCAGCCACCCCTGCAAGGCTGCAGGAGCCTCTCACGTCTTTCCTTTGCCAGTGATATTGCTAAGCAGGAGGTAAATTGAAGGCAGGACATCCGATGAAAGAGCTTAATTGCTTCAGGTTACATTCAAAAATACAGCCTAAATAAAGAGGTGGGGGGAGGTTGCAGCTCTTGATGGCTGGAGATTTATGTGTCTCAGCTGCTCCTGATCAGCCCCGGTCACCTCCAGCTCCCCATCGCCTGTTTTCCACCTTCCAGGGTTGCCCCATGTGTTGAAATGTTTGGGTGTCCCCAGAGGGCTGAGCCTTGGCCCCCATTAATCCCCCCTCGCTGACCCGACAACAGGGAGGAAATTTGCCTCAATTAAACGTGTAAGGTCTCATTTCCCTTTGAAGTCAGAGCGGCACCAGGAGCTGCTGGGGAGGTCTGGAGAATAACCAGAGAAACTGAGCCCAAAGTCTTATAATTAGGGAATTGCACATTAGAGATGAGCCTAAACCTATGGAGCAGCCCTGATCCTGTCTCATCTCCCTCAGGAGAGTGCCCATATTCCCAAAGCAGAGCTGGAACACCCTGGCAGGGAGGGAGAGCAATGCAGAGATGCCAGAAAGATCAGTGAGGGACCCCTAATCCCCTTCAGCTGCTGTTCAAGGGAAGGAAAATCTCCTCTGTTTCTGTCTGGGCTCAGTTCTTCAAGGATGTGGAGATGGCAGCTGGCACTGCCACCTTCAGAGAGGGGCTGAAGCCCCCAGGTCCTGCTCTGCCTCAGCCTGTGAGCATCCGTGCAGGATGTGGGGTGAGCACAGAGCTGCTCTGCAGCCGCATCCATAGACCTGGCAGCGCAGGGACGGCTCATCCCGCCCGGAGCCACCCAGCACTCCCGTGCTGGAAGGAGAGACCTGAACTCACCCAGCCACATTTCCTGCATCTTCTGGTGCGGTGGGAATAACAGATCACCAGCTCCTGCCTGTCATCCATCCTGCTTATTTCCTGCACAGGGCCTGATTTATGCCGGCATCTCCTTCCCCTGTGCCATCGGTGCGTGCTGATGGATGGCCCCGCTCCCTGCTCTCGCTGTCCCCTTGTGCTGCATCAAACCATTAATTCTGTGCCAATGTAAACCTGTCTCACCTTCAAGACTTTAATTTTGCAAAAGCATAAACACCTTATAATCCGTCTGTCTTTATCTGGCTCCGGAGTTTTTCCTCCCTTCCCTTGGCTGGGGTTATCTGGGGTGAGGATGCGGCCGCAGAGGGGCAACAGCAGCAAACGTGGCCAGTGGGGCTGCCCCAGTCCCAGCACAGGGGACAGCTGGAAGGGTCACTCCCCACCCCCATCATTCCTCTGGAGCACAGAACAGCCTCTGCATAATTCTGGAGAGATGTAGGAGGTGCAGCCAGGCCCAGTAAGTCGTTAAATCCCAGGGTCAAGTGCTTGGAGAGCCACTAAGTGGCCTAAGCCCAGCTTCCAGACCCGCACGATGCCCAGACCTTCTGTGCAGGGAGGGTTTTCACCCTGAATGAATCCCAGCATATCCTGGGGTTTTAGTCCTGATGACAGAGGGAAAAAGGAGCTTTGTGAGGACCTGGGAACAGCCATGCAGCACTGCCCCACACTGCTGCTCCCCCCTGCTCTGCTCACAGCCTGGCTGGCACTCAGGGGTCCAGCTGAGGAACTGTCCCCTGGGTGGGAGCCGGGCAGGACTCGAGACACTGCTTGGAGGCACCACACAAGAGTGCCTGGGGTCCCCTCCAGCACTGGCGATTTCACCATGGCCGGGAAGGAAAAGAAAACTCCAGTGATGTGGCAAAAGCAGCTGTGTAAGTCCTGGCACTGCACAAGGGTTGGACACGGTGAGCTCGGAGGTATTTTCCAGCTTCATATTTAATTGTTCCAAGGGACACATATGTCACTGCCCTGCTGTCTGCTGATGACCGAGTCAGTTCCTGAGAGAGGGACGCAAGGAGCTGCAGCCCCCAATGTCCCTGGACCAGCCCTGGGGCAGAGCTCTGACCTGCACAGCCCAGAGGGATGGACAGAGCCGCGGCAGGTCACACTTAGGGCCATCAATTCCCACCCCTCAGTCCCCGGTGAGTCCTGCAGCATTTTGTCCTTCCTTCCCCAGCTTTCCTCTTCCCCCTTTTTGATTCTTGAGTCATTTGTCTCAATCTTTGGCAATTCCTACAGCATAGAAAAATCCATGCCACTCCTCCCTTTGGGGAATGACGTGCTGCAGTTCCACGGCTGCCATCCTTTCAGTGCCAGGTTATGAAAATGAAGATATCTTTCAGCACTACAGACCTGTTAATCAGGGGAATGGCTTCGGAGGGCTTTTGTGGGCTCTGTTAATTTGTGCTGCATTGAGCCACGCAGAGCTGAGAGGAGCATTAGGGGCGGCAGAGAAGGGAATAAATCAATGCAGGGATGGAGGAGTGCTGGGCTGGCTGTGCTGGGGCTGCCACGCTCTCACTTAAACACTTTCCATCCATCAGAGCCTGCAGGTGGAACTCTGCCTCCCAGGCAACAGGTTTTGTCCTTAACAGCTCAGCGTGAGCTGTGCAGGCTCCTCAGGGCGGGGAGCAGCTGCTCCTGCCTCACCTGGCTGGCCCAGCTCCAAGCACCCCCAGCCTGGCCGGGGGCTCTGCCTCGGGGGTTTCGGCAGCTCGAGGCAGCAGATTTGGGGTGCTGGGAGGGGCTGGGCACCCCATGGTTGCTCCATGATGGCGTTCACAGAATCATGGAATCACAGGATGGTTGGGTTGGAAGGGATCAAGGGACCTTAATGCCCATCCTGTTCCACCCCCTGCCATGGGCAGGGACACCTTCCACTATCTCAGGTTCAACCTGGCCTTGGACACTTCCAGGGATGGGGCAGCCACAGCTTCTCTGGGCACCCTGTGCCAGGGCCTCACCACCCTCACAGCCGGGAATTCCTTCTCAATATCCCATCTAACCCTGCCCTCTGGCACTGAGAAACCATTCCCTTCTGTCCTGTCCGTCCAGGCCCTTGTCCAGAGTCCCTCTCCAGCTCTCTTGGAGCTCCTTTAGGCACTAGAATGGACTCTAAATTCTCCCACTATTGCCCTGAGACAGGAGAAGACAAACCCAGCCCCCTTCTCAGAGGTGGCCCAGTTGAAGGTTGGGTTGCCCATAGCAGGGCTGTTCCCTGTGTTCCCTGGGAATTCAGCTGCAGGGAGGTGAGATCTGGCCAGTGCCCTGTGGTTAATGCCACTGCCCCATGGATGGCCTGGGAAGAGAAGAACCTGCTCCATGTTCCGCTGGGCAGCTCCTCCTGCACATCTCGGAGGCAGCCTGGGGAGGAAGTAATTCCACACATCCATTAATAATCAGCACTTCCCGTCCCCTGCCTGTGCCAATAGCCTGACTTTGGGAAATTCATAACTTCTGCTAAATGGGATTTTTCCTTTTATCCTAATGGCCTTCTGGCAAACAAAATCCATCAGCCTCGCTCCACAGTGCCGATCTCCCATCCTTCCGGAGGGGAGACCAAGAGGATGCAGTGCAGACCCTTCGTGCAGGGGTGCAGGGAGAGCCCTCCTCACTCGGCATCTTCAGGAGCACGTGCCTCCCTCTGTCCTCCTTTTGGGGGAGAGGGAGCTCTTGCCTCTGAAGGAAATGTTACGTTTTCATTGGGTTTCAGTCTTTAGGAAAAGGAATCATTCATGTCTCCTGCCTTTGAAACCTGCAAGTCTTATCATCTTGCTGTTAATAATGTTCTTTTTTGCTGAAATGTTTCAGAACAGCAGCTTTTAAGTCTTTGCTGTGGTCAGACAATGGGGAGATGGCATCAGCTCCATGCCTGTCAGTGGCCTCCGGGGAATTTTAAGGGAGAGAGATGCTGGAAGCTCAGTACCAAAGAGATGGATTAGGATTGTTACCAACTCACAATGCTGCTCAGAATGAAAGGTCAAACAAGGTTATGGCCTGACTGGGGTGATGGAGTTCAGGTTTTCCTACACAGACGTGAGGTGGGCAGAGGAGCCAGGTGGGTGCTGGGACCCCAGCACTGGCTCAGGTGACAGGGCGTGACCAAGCAGGAGAAAATACTTGGATGGTTCAGTGATGGTGCAGTGTCCAGAGAGCTCATCCCGTCTAGAACACATGGATAGCTCAGGGAGCAGACATCTGCAGAAGAGCCTTTTCCAAGCACGGTTTGCTCCTGGTATTTCAACAAGCACTGCCTGGACCACCCAGTGCCCTTGGATAGGGAGAAATGGGTGGAAAGGAAGAGTTTCAGAGTTCTCATTGGGAATGAGGTGCCTGCTGAGGGTGGGTTTTACACTCTGGAAAGAAACGTCACCTCTGGCTGCCACCTTCCCTGGGCTGTGGCCATGGGGATTTGCCCATCCCTGCCACAGCCCCCAGGGAGTGAACCCCGGTTGTCTCTGGGACCCCCTTGCTGTGGATAACACTGGAATGTCCCCACTGTGGGGAGCACAGGGAGGTGCCCAGGCTGCAGGTCCTCCCAGGAGCTCCAGATTTGTTTTCCCTTTGCCTGAGGATGCTCTGGGTGAACCTCTGCAATTTGCTTTGGGGTTTTCAGCAGCAAGGAAAGCTCGTGGTGCCTTTGGAGAAGACATCAGTGGCTGGCAGCCTGCAGCCCTGCCCTCGGCCCCCTCCTCACAGCCACAAGAGAGGGAAGGCAGGAGTGAGGCGCTGGGGCTGAGGCGCTGCAAAACGCTCTTTGTCAGAGGAGGAGCAGAGATTTTAATGCATTCTGTGTACATTCCTTCTGGGCTGGCTCTGGCTTTGTGTTTGAAAATCTCCTGGTTACTCTCTCTTACTGCACTCTGCCTTTCAGCTTTGTGGGTTTTGCCCTTTTTTCCCTCCAGGCTGGGTTTTCTGGCTTGGTTTGGGGCTTTTCCCTGCCCACCCTCTGCAGCTGCTCCCAGTGCTCTGGTTGCCATCAGCTGTTGGGAGGCAGCGGGGCTCAGGGTGCTCTGCTCCCCCTGCTCATTCCAAAGGAGGAGATACCTCTGCCTCTGAACACATCCTCCAGATGCAATGAGAGGTGGCAGAAATCTCTTCATTCCCATGGATGTTCCATGAATCCCAACACCTGCCCTCAGGCATGAAGCACCAGCCTGGTCTGAGTGGTTGAGCACCCAGATCAGTCCCAGCCACGGTGTCAGGGATGAGTTTGGATGGCACCCCAGTCTGAGGGGAGGCTGCTCGGGCCATGGAGCAGGGCAGTGATGGAAAATCCATCTGAACACAGCACTCCTTAAGGACAGGGCTAAAGCATCTCCTGCACAGTGATAAACCTGCCTTGTCCCAGCTGCGGGACCCCCGGGCACTTTGCTTCCTCGCCTGTTCTTAACTGAGTTGGACAAACATTTGGAGATTAGGAGCTATCATGAGATATAAAAAAAATGTAGAAATCAACATCCTCCATTATATCAAAGAGGTTATCAAACTGCTTATTTCTTCCTTCCAAACAAAACTTAGCTGAAGATAATTTCTTCCTGCTGAAAGGCCAGTGTTCAGTGAAATGGTTTTGGGAAGAGGATATAAAACCTTGTTTCCCTTCTCTATTGAGGTGGAGGGGGGAAAAATCCCAAAACACCAAAGGCCTTAATTCTTCTCTCAGGGAATCTGTAGAAACCGTGAGGCAGCCTGGGGACTGCCAGGGGCTGCATCTTCTTCTGTCCCTACCATGCCCTGCTCCAAGGAATTTCAGTGCTTCCCAATCTGTGGGAAAAGAAGGGAATGGTTTTCCTTCCGTTCATAGGATTTTGCAGACTTGTTGTGTGGGCCCTTGACTCAGTTTCATCCATCCAGACCCTGCCTTTTTATTTTTTTAAGTAAACTCTTCTCAGAGATGATAAATGCCAGCCCAGCCCTGGCCATTCCCCTCATGCCATCCACCAGACCGTGACACCAACCCAAGCTGCAGAATCCCCTCTGGGTGCTGGCAGCCCACAATTAGCGGTGATGAATGGGAGGCTCCAAAGAGAGATACTGAAAGATAAGTTGCTCAAGAGGTTTAAAAAATGAACTGTAAGGGTTTGGGGTAAAGAATAAGCCGGTGTCTGCCAGGAAGGGAGGGAAAGCTGGCTTTAACACCCTCATCATCTGGCCACATCAGTCCTTGTATGTGCACAGATCTGGAAGGAAATTTTGACCAATTCGTGCCTCTTTTCTGAGAGCACATAGGACACTGAATTTGTAGCTCTCATGGAAAAAGCAACTGCTGTTTAGTTGGGTTTAAATCCTTATCAGCATCGAGGCACTGTTTGTTTTTAAATAAGGAGAGGCCAGTGTGGAGTGAGATTTCTTGCTAGTTGGAAATTACTGTGTGGGACAGGGCAGGAAGTTTGCCTTTTAGGCCAAACCCTATATAAGAGAGAACCTCATATTCTGAAGTACAATTATGAACATGTATTCTTCCCCCAAGATCTGAAGCACAGAAAAGGGGCCGTTAAATGCTGAAATATTTACTTGGCTTTCCCCTCTGAGGAGCTACAGGTGACAGCAGCAGCTTTGTGACGACAAGAGCACTCATCATAGAATCAGGGAGTCACAGAATGGTCTGGGTGGGAAGGGACCTTAAAGCTCACCCAGTCCCACCCCTACCCTGGGCAGGGACACCTTCCGCCGTCCTAGGTTGATCCAAACCTGGCCTTGGACATTCCCAGGAATGGGGCAGCCACAGCTTCTCTGGGCACCCTGTGCCAGTTCCATGGTATGACCCTGTCACACAGGTATCGCTGTGACTGGTTCTCCTGGGTGTACTGGGCCCCTGTGATCATTTCTAGACCTCAAACCATTTTCTTTTACTGCAGAAGACTTGATTCTAAAGTTAATTTTTCCAGTCGACACACTGAGCTCTATTAACTCGCCAGCCTTTGTGAAACTCATTAGGTGTCTGGGGTCTTTCCCTTCTGCCTCGAGGCCAAGGGAATGGTCTCGTTAAATAAGATGGCAGAATCTCCAAAGAGGAGTTTTGCAGTTTGTGCCAATTAACAAATTCAGCAATGCTTTTAGCTTTTCTTATTCAGGTAGCCCAGAGCCCATGGGCCAGGCACACACTGCAGCGGGCTGTGTGTGTTCAGAAAGGGCTGTTAATAACTAGAATGGCTTTTCCAGGATTGGGAAGAGTTTGAAGCCCCTGGGAAGCTCTGAATGCAGAGGAGTGTGGCTGTGGTGGAGGCCACCCCGCAGAGAAAAAGGGAGCGCTGGCCTGCAGGATGTCCTGGGATGGAGGACTGAGGCAGGCTGGCTGTCTGAGGCCTCCGCTGGAAATGATCATAAAGCCTTTAAAGCAAACAAAGTTCCCTGAAACTGAAAAGGTACCATTTGAATGTGCTCAGAAAGAGGAGGCTCGAGCAGCACGATCCATTCTGTCTCCGAAATGTCACAAAACATTTATACAGCTGCTCAGTTGGCATTAAAATCTAGGTTTTGTGCAGGAACATGGCAAACAGCTCCGGGTCACTGGGAGAAGTCCAGGACCTCCAGCAAGGGGTGGCTGGGGCCGCTGGTGTCCGGCAGCTGCGGCGGGAGCAGCTCCTCGGAGCAGATGAGCCGCAGCCACGGGCAGTGCCAGCAGCCACCGCTCCTGGTCTTGGCAGAGCAGCCGGGCTGGAAAGCGCTTTCCCTGCACAGTGCAGGGCACTGCTTCCCGAAGGACTGCTTCCCGAAATACCGCATCCAGTGCAGGCAGAACTGAAAAGGATGGAGAAAAGAAACAAAAGGAGAGGGAAGTGCCAATGTGGGCAGAGATATCTCGTTCCCTTGGCTGTGAGAGCGGGAGCGGAGCTCCCTGGTGAGCGCACAGCCTCTCCTGATGGTGGGAGCCGGGAAAACACCAAGCAGTCCTTTCGGAGCGCGGCGGCTCTGTCTGCGCGCTGTCTCCTCTCTCTACAGGTCCTGTTCCTCACAGCCTGTCTCACCCCGTCCCCCTTCGCCGTCCCCTCCTTCGTCACCCCGCGAGAGGCCGATCCCGCTGCCGGCGCTCGCAGGTGCCTCGGTGCCTCCGGTGCCCGCGGGCAGCTCAGGCACCGCTGCCACCTCTGTAACCACGAGAGCGGGTGGGAGGGCCGTGAGACCCGTCCCTGTGTCCCACCCCTCGGTAGCTGCCCCGTGCCCTCGCTCACAGCCCGGGGCAAGCTCCGGCGCTTTCCTCCAGCCCAGAGTAGAGGTCTGCGGCTTTGGGTGAATATCCCAGCTTTGATCCTTTCTCCTGGCTGCGGTTCCCTGTTTACACAGACAACCACAGCTCTTTGTATCCGCACTCATCAGCTCCTCGGAGGCGTTTCCTGATCCCCACGATACGGTCCCAGTGTCGGCGCGGGGCTGAGCCACATCTCCGCGCTTCCCAGCCTGCCCCGACACATCCCCCCGAGCTTCTCGGCACTGATCTGGGTTTGTTGATGGTGGCAGCCGTCCCAGACAAACCCAGGGGGGACGGAGCTCTCCTCCCCGGGCTAGCACGGCTTTTGTTCCCCAAAAGGCCAACGTAGGAGGAGGAGACCCACCTGGAGCAGGCAGCGCACGGTGAGCGGCGGGCAGCGCTCCATGGAGGACATGCCTCGCTTACTCTGCCGCTCCTTCACGTGCATTAGGGGGTTTTTGGTTCTGTTTCTTTTTTTTTTTTCCCCTTCTTTCTTTTATCCTCCCAGCCCTTCTGGCAGGCTTTTGACTACACATAACGACTTGGAAGGTGCCGCGAAGGTTCTGGCAGCCGCGGCGCGGGGCGGGAGCTCGGCCAAGGCGCGGGGCCGCACAGTGGTTTCATCTCATTTGCAAACTATAAGGCTGCCTTTGAGCGGGGGGGGGCAGAGCAGGGAACATGTGCTAAACATCATGTCGGGAAGCTTAGCGCATTATGGGGAACAGCGCCGGCCACGCACAAACGGAGCTGCTCTGCGAGCTGCGAGAGGCAGGCGCAGGCAAGAGCCGTCTCTGTTGATTTAGGGCTGAGTGAACAGCTCTGTCAGGGCAGGTAGGATGGGCTTCTCCAGGTGTTACAGTCGAGCAAGTGTCAGAGTGGCATAAATCAGAGAGCTTTGCTGTGTCTGTCAAACCCTTGAGGAGAACTCCGTGGTGTCTGAGGGTGCACAAAGGAGCGCAGGGTAACGAGATGGAGAGTCCTTGGGAAAATAAAAACCTAGACACCAATCTGCAGCACATGCTTCTAGGCTGGGCCCCAAAAACTTTCCCTCAGCCACCTAGGGTGGCACAGAGACTTCTGCTCCTGCTCAGCACTGCTGTGTCCCCAAGGGGCTCACGTGCCAAGTGCCTCCAACAGCCTCAGAGCAACCGAGTGACCAGCTCATCCACCATCAACCCACCCACGGTGTTTGTGTGCTTCCCTTCCTTCCCTTTGTGTGATTCCCTTCCTGCTATCCAGAGGCCATCACATTTGATGTCCTGCAGTGGACCCTGGGTGTCCAGGGTACTCTCACAACCAAAATACCTGCAGGACTGACAGGCTTCATCCATCATCGGGCTCCTTGGAATGGTGGCACCGACAGAAGAGTGAACTTCAGAGCTGGAGCTGTGTGTGCTGACTGACGGGATTGGCCGGGTCAGGTTCCCTGGGATTTCAGAGGAAGGCTCAAAGCTCCAGTTAAAAACTGACATCTCCCCTTCAAAGGAATTCTGGTGCGTCCCTCACTTTCCCCGCCCCATGTGGCAGGAGAGCACCGTGTCCGGGCTAGGACTGCGGGCAGGGGCTGCTGACAGCTGCAGCCAGAGGAGAGACCCAGGGTCCTGCAGAGACAGAAGGGTTTTTCCAGACCTTTTTGAACTCTGAGCACCCACAAAATGAAATGTCTGGGTATCAGTTTTGGGAAAGAAAAAGGATCAAAGCAGCAGAAGGAAAGCTGAGAGTCTTTTGGCAGATGGAGGAGGATGTTCTCCCTGCCAGGCCGAGGGTGAGCACACACTTACACACCCCACTGCAGCTACAGCTCCTGCCCTGCTCAGCCTCAGAGCACCCACCAGGCCAGGCAGTGGGACCAGCTCGGGATCAGGGGGGATTGGGCTGGGCTGGGCAGACCCGGCTGCTTCCAGCTGGGTGACAAAGATGCTGGTCCAACATCACCGAGTGTGCACAGGCTCAGAGCCTCTCCCAGCCACTCCAGAGCCCAGCTACACATCGGGGAATGTGGGCCTGGGGCTGGACACAGCTCTCCTTTCCCTGGCCTGGTAGATCTCCCTGGTGATGCTCCACATCCCAGTGCACAGAGAAGGGTCCTCAATGGCATCTCACTGGCCGTGACGTTCCCTGCTGCTGTCCCCTCACCCCACACTGAAGCACTAGCAGGTCCCACATGGATGCTGCATCACGAGGGCTGGAGAGCTACTTTTCCTGGTGCTCGTGCTCCACCCCAGCATGTGAGCAAAGGGACAGACCTACAAACTGCCAACCAGAGTCTGTGGCTCCTGCTATCTCTGGTGGCACCTGGCACAGCACTCACCAACCTGCTCAGTGCTTGGCAGCCCTGAAGCCAGAAAGGTTTGATACCCAGGAACCCGCAGTGGCTGAGTGGTGGCAGTCACACACATGGCACAGGGAGAGCTCCTTCCCTCCAGCACTCACAGCTCCGAAGGAGAGAGGGAATAGCCCCACCTGACAGGTGTGAAAGCAGCATCTCCCCTCTGTGATCTCTCTGGGAGGATGGAGGCAGCAGTTCCAACATCAGCGCTCCCCAAACCAGTCTGGCACTGCCCCCCATGCCAGGCTGGGTTACAGGAGCCCCAGTCAAGCATGGGCAGGGGGGACACGACCAGCGTCACCCCCTTCCCAGCAGCAGCTCTCTCTGCTCCACTGCTCCCTCCCCTTCCCTTTTTCCATTTGTTTGTTCATTCCCTCTTTATTCGCCACAATTGTCCTTAATGGAAACAGCATCTCAGCGGAGTCACCCCGCAGGAAAGCTCGAGCACAGAGGGATTTTTGTAGATGGCTTTAATAAAAACATTGAAGGTCTGTTGTTCTTATAGTGCTGTGTGATCCATTAAGTCTATTAAATACAACAGAGGAAAACTGTGAAAAAAGCCAGAGGAGGCCATGATGTCACGAAAAACAAACGAGCCGGGGCTGCTTTCCTGCTCCTCTCCAGTTGCACGGCTCTGCCCTGTGCCTCCCTGGCCCTGCCCTGTGCCCACCTGGCCCTGCCAGCAGAGCAGGGGCCTGTGCTTGATCACCCCTCACTTGCCACATGTGCAGGTCTGTGTGTGTACTTGGGTTCCCATAAATGTGTAGTTCCTAGATTTTAATCCAGAGGATATTAAAGCTGAGGACCTGGGAGATCTGCTCCTCTCTGCTGCAGACCGTCTCCTCCCCAACATACATATGCTGGGCCGTGGCAGTCGT
This sequence comes from Falcunculus frontatus, assembly GCA_013398115.1. Classification (NCBI taxonomy): domain Eukaryota; kingdom Metazoa; phylum Chordata; class Aves; order Passeriformes; genus Falcunculus; species Falcunculus frontatus. The sequence continues at coordinate 1,426,257 of VZRV01007516.1, forward strand.
GTGTCAGCCAGGGCCTGGCTGTGCTCTCTGAACACCTTAAAATATCTCTGTGACCCTTAAAACGTCTTTGTGCCCCCTAAAACATCTTTGCGCCCCTTAAAACATCTCTGTACCTCTTTAAACACCTCTGCATCCTTTAAAACATCTCTGTGCCCCGCAGAACACTCACCAGCGGCAGACAGTCATGGACATGGGGATACCTGTCCCGTGCTACCTGCCACAGCTCAGGTCTGGCCAGAGGCTCCAGCCTGAGCCTAAACAAGGCTGGAATCCAGCCTTGGCTCCAGGATAGATGCTCCATCCCGCTCAGTACCAAGTGGCTGTGGAGGGGTGGAGGGAAATATGGCAGGAGGGAAGTTTTCATGGCCAGGGAGCAGCTGCACAAGTGAAACTCCTTCTGCCAGGACAAGGGGGAAGGTGAAGCCAGGAATGGAATGACTGAGAGCAAGCAGGGGCATCATGGCATGGGATTGGCAGGGCATGGATCATCATAGTGTGGCACTGTCATGACATGGGATCCCCCTGTATGTCATGCAGAGTTCCACCTCTCCCACACCACCCTGGCTTCCCATCATCACCAAATCCTCCTCAAAGGCTGGACCTCCCTGAGCTCCAGGTCCGATGTGCCCTCTGGGATGTGCCCTCTGGCAAAGCTGTGGGTGTCACCCCCAGCACTCCCCTGACACTGCAGAGACAATGGACTGCCTGGGAAGTGCTTGGAGATCCTCTGCTTGGAGAGCATAAGGATTACTTTGCATTTAGCTCTTTATCTCTTGCACATCTTTGTGCATCCTGGCTAGATCTCACTCTGATCTAAGTCTTTACTCCTAGAAAAGGGATTTAAGGAAGGCTGGAGGCAGAAGGCAGGGAAGCAGGGATGCTGGAGGTCTGAGCTTTGTGGTTCACCCAAGAACAGGAGGAGAAGATGCCCGTGAGTATGTGCACAACACAAGGGGCTGAACCCCCTGCACTGCTTTAGCACGAGGCCACACCACAGCCTGGGAAGGTGACCCGGAGCAGATCCCTCCGCGAGCCCAGTGAAACGGTGGGACAGGCTGGAGCCAGCCCCCCATGGAAAACCAGCCCGGGCCCCCGGCAGCTCCGGGGAGTGCTGCAGCAAGCAGGCATTCCAGCAATTCCCTGCGCAAACAACGCAGGATAATCCATCTCTTCTGTTTATTTGCACAAGATAATTTTTTTGTTGACACTCGAGAACCTTCTTCCTCTGGTCCCCCTTCCCTAGCTTCTAGAAAACGTTAACTCCTGGTCTCACAACGGTACCAGAGCCCTCCCAATGTCAAACTGGGAAAGCTGATGGGACCCAGACAGGCAGTGGCCGGGAGCCACTGAAGAGGTGGCCAAAGCTGGGTTTGAGCCTGGGCATGGTGAGCAGGGAGAGCTGCTGCTGCTGTGTGCCCAGTCACCCCCTGCAGCGTCCCATCCCCTCCACAGCGATGCTCTGGCTCTGCTGCCCTGTCCCCATCCTCCCTCACCCCCCTGTAGTGTCCCATCCCCTCCACAGTGATGCCCTGGCCACCTCAGTCACTGCTGGGTTGTCAGAGCTCACTCACCCCCTTGGGCCCCCTGCCAGAGCCCACCTGCCCCCCACCAAAGCTCCTTTGTTGATATTTCAGCTGTTAGACAAAAATACAGCCCTTACCAAAGCCCCTCAGAGCTTAGGATGCTCCAGCCCCTGCCAGATGGGCTTTCTCCAGGAAGAGCACAAGGAATCAGTCACGTACAACGTGATTTTATCCCTTGGGTGTCCTCCCACATTCTGCCGGGCCATGGTTTGTACTTCTGGAGTTGCTTAATCACCCCTGTTGGACCTGCCTTCAAAGACGGTGCCTAATCCCTTCTGGAAACCTCCTAATACCTTTGTCTACTTCCCTTTGGCTTTGTGGTCATGAATTACAGTGGGCCTGGCCAGTCCTTCCTCAGTATGAGCCCTTCTGGCCCTTTGCCATCCACGATGACTTCAGAGTGGTGTTCCGACTCCAAACAGACCCCCAAAACCTGTCATCCCCTCCAGTCACCAGCCATATTCCTGGCTGTGGCACTGGGGAACCACAGGCAGTATTTGGGACCAAAGCAGCAGAGAAGGGCTCTGTGTGCAGTTTCCAGCAGAGGAACAATTTGTAACTCTGCTTTTATTGTCCTGGTACACGAGGGAAACATCACTTTTCCAGGAAGTTGTGCCACAATGATTCACAAGGATCCACTCGGGCTGCTCAAGTGAAAAAAAGGAGTAAATCACAGAATCCCAGAATGGTTTGGGTTAGACAGGATCTTAAAGCTCATCTCGCAGGTTTATGTGCCCACAATTCCACCCACCACAGCTACAGCTCCTGGCTCTGCTCCCACCAGAGCAGGGTGATGCCTTAAGTTTTAACTTTTATATTTTTCAGATCCTGTACTTCTTAGTATGTAACTCTGAAACTTCTTACAGCCTGTTAGCTCCTGTTCTCTCATGCTGGTTAGACAAACAAATCCTCTTTGGGCTTGAACTCAAGGACACCTTGTTGTCCCAGGCCCCGAAACATGTAAACTAAAGTCTCTGAACGGGGGAGCAAACCTGGGGTAATTACATCATTACCTGCAATTGTAATTGGAGAATTAACCCTGATATGCAAATGGTCCAAACTTATAAAAGTGTGAAAAACCCGTGACCCAGGGTCCATCTTGGGTGTGGCCTCTTGACTGCCCAAGGTGTACCTTTGAAGGCCCTTCAATAAATACCTGCTTTATTCTCATAATCTCTGTTTCCAGGTAGCCAATTCAAGGCCTCAGGGGCATCCCCAGAGTGTCACCAGCTCCTCCAGCCACCCGGCCGTGGGGAGCCTAACTCAGCACAGCCATGTCCGAGAACCATCACAGAAAGCAGGAAAAACCCTACGCAAATTCCAGAACCCACATCAAAACCCACTCACAGTAGAAATACGGCTATTTCCTCTTCCTTTTTGGGGGCACCTACAGACCCCATATGGCAGCTTGGCCAGACCAATCCTCAGATCAGGACCTCTTAAAGCACAAGGCTTTTCCTCTTCCTTCAGGAACAAAGTGCAGGTGTCTCTGCAGGGCTCTGCCTCAAAGCCAGCACGAGCAGGAGACTCCTTGATTGCAGAATTGGGTCTGAATAAAGAAGTCTGGTCTAGGAATAACAACACTCACAGCAATAGAGTGCATTATATAATGTCCTATAATAAAAGATATTACAGCATTACCAGGAGACAGGAATGCAGAGGGAAGGAAGGAAGAGACGTGACAGTGATAAATCAATCTGGAGAAGAAATACCAAATGCAATATACTCTGTCTCCTTTTGTTTGGGGCTCTGTAGATGTTTCCAGGTTCGAATAACGGAGCTCGCAGGAACCTGCTCCTGCATCGAGTAGAGTTTATTAAACCCCTCCATAACCAACCTCTGCAAGGCACCTCTCCCGCTCCCCCCATTCCTCTCTGGCAGCTGTTGGACAGATGTGCAGCGCTGCCAGGCCGGAGGGGCAGCATTTCCAGGTGAGATAATTCATCCTTAAATTGCTCCCGATGAGGATAATGTGGGATGTAAGGAAGCTGACAATAAAATTGGTTCTAAAAGTTGCCAATTAGGGAGGAAACAGCAAAAGAGGCGAGAAGAGACGGCGACTCCCTGATGTGGGCAGTGAGAGGCTGTGGTCTCGGGGGGCTGGGGCTGGGGGGCAGAGGTCTCTCCCAGCCTGCACCCCAAAACACAGAGCAGGGCTCTCTGCAATGGGGCAGAGAACGCTCCCCATCCCTGAGACTGTTGCACTGCTGTGGTTATGAGATTATTTAACTTTCGAGGCCTCTCTTCAGCAAGGGGCTTAATCACACATCTCATTTCCAACACTTAAGTGAGTGCATTGACTTCAATGATTTTCTTCAAAGGAACAACAGAGACATTTAAAGCACTGAGCCCTGCTGGATCAGCCCTGGGCTCTCCTCCCAGGGCTCCAAATTGACCACTTGCTTTTATGTAGGCCTGGGTTTTTTCCCTATCTTTGATGCTGTTAATTTACTGCTCTTATGGCTTTTAACCAGAGGGAACAAGAGGGCTGCGATTATTTTTTTTTTTAACTCTGGAAATTAAGAGGAAAAAATGGTGACCTGTGACTCCACCCCAAGGTATGAGGTTGTCATTCCTCATAGCATCTCCTGGAGTTTCACTTGGTCTGTCACGCTGCTCTGGCCAGGAGTTTTAATATTGGCATAAAAGAAAATGATGGGATAACTGCCAATGCTTGGAGCTGCTATCTTAAGTAACATTAATCCAGCATTTCTAGAATATTCCAGGTGGGTTTGGGGTTTCCTCGCACTGTTCTGGAGTGCAGCTCCATGGCTGGTGTGCAGCACAGCTGGTGGGAGGCTGCAGGGCCTCAGCTGTCCCTTCTCTGCCAGACAAATGGGCATTTTGGGGACAACTGAGGGACACAGCCTGGCCCAGTGCCACAACTTAACCTCACTGGTCCTTGGCCCCTGAAGGCTCTGAAGAGTAAATGATTCACAGCCATGACTTTAACAAGCTTTGGTTTTCCATTCCCTTATTTATCTTTACAGAAAAAAGCAACATTTTTCTCCTCTCTGATGAGGCAGGGGAAAATAGGAATGATTGCACCTTGTGCCACCAGCAGCTCCTCTCCAGCGGTGACCGCAGGACAAGGAGCCAGACCCCCAGAGCCAGGTCCCTGCTGCCCGTGGGCTGTGCTGAGGTGGTGACACCCACGGGCCAGGCTTTCCTGGGATGGGGAGGGAGCAGGGGGGAAGAGATGGGCCAAGGAGCAGGGCTGGGCTCCCGGCAGGATCCTGGTTTTCTGGCTAGCAGCAGAGGGATCACCTGGGCTCAGCAAGGAGGATGCTCCTCCAGTCCTTTTTCCCTCACAAGGAGGGACAGGAGCAAAGCTGGCAGGGTTGGGTCCCCAGGACCTCGTCCCTCTGTGCCACCCCTCTGCCTCGTGCACTCTCCAACCAGCCTCCCTTCTCCTCTCTGCCCTTTCCTCTTCCTCTCCTTCCATTTCTGCTCCCACCATGACTTTCCCTCCCTGTCACCTCCATGCACACCCTCCCCCCTGCTTTATCTTTGGACACCAAGGAAGATTAGACTTTTTTAATTACAGATCGGTCTGGCCGCAGTGTCTCCAAGCCTGGCCCAGCAGCCGGGCTGGCTCAGATGTTCCCGCATGCAGCCTTTCTGCCTGGCTACACTTGTTTATTCCTCGTTCATTAGCTTTTTTACATTGCTGGAGATCTGAGGCACTCACATGGCGCAGGAGGCTCGAAGTGACAGCAGTAAAAGGCGCTGCTAGTGAGATTATAGCTGCTCTGAACCGCTGCTGGCGCGGGTGGGAGCGCTCAGAGGGCAGGGGCAGAGCACTGCCTTTGTGCCAGCTCAAAGGGCCCTGTCAGAGCGCGTCAGGCAGCCTCCTGGAAAAAGGGAACTTTCCAAAACCCCATGAGAACTGGTTAAATTAACCCTTTCCCTGGTGGCCACCCCTTGGGAGGCTCCCGGCAGAGGCAGGGAGCTGCCTGTGCCGCCTCTTGGCCCCATGATGGATCGTGTGTGTGCCTCCTGCTCAGCACAAACCCCCTGTCCCCTTTATCAACAGGCTTATTTTTATCGGATCAGGACAGAAACTTGGAAATCTTGCCATAAGTCAAGTAGAAAATTATCAGTCCACAATCAAAACACTCCCCCTTTTCCTTAAGGCATGAATTCCCTGAGCTGGCTCTACTCACACACAGGGCACCGCAGAGCCCTTGGCACTGGCCCAGTGGCCCAGCCAACCCCCGTCTCTGCAGCCACCCAACGTGGGCCCTTCTCTCTTTCCTGCCCTCATTCCTGTGAGATGCTGTGGGAGAGGAGCAGGAGGGGATGCAGAGCAGAGCCCTGCACGTGGCCGGGTGCTGCTGCAGCTCCAGCAGCAGTGGCAGCAAGGGAGCACATCTCCAGTAAACCCAGATTCCATTTAATTGCAGAGGACTCCTGAACTAGTGGGGCAGAGGAAGCTGGGTGGTGAAGAGGCCAAATGGTCCTAATCAGCTGCTCCACAGCCATCCCTGGAAGTGTTCAAAAAATGTGGGGATGTGGCCTTGGCAGTGCTGGGGGAACAGTTGGACTCGATGATCTCAGAGGCCTTTTCCAACCTTCTGGATTCTGTGATTCCATGGCTGTACAAACGTCCAAGCTCCCCATGGCCAGCCCAGGGACAGCCAGCTATGCTGTCACAGTGCTGTGATCCCTCAGGAAGGTCAGGGTGTCTGCAGGCAGCCCCTGTGGTCCCCTGGACACTGGGGGAAGAGTCCGGATGTGTTGTCATCCCCCGGAGCCCTGCTCCTGGGAAAGGGGCTCCCTGCTCCCACTCCAGGGTGTTTACACTGAGCCCTGACAGATGGACCCGGGCTGTGGATGTTTATACAGCATCTCCCAGAGGCTCCAGATGGCCCCTGAGCTCCCAGGCCCTGCTCCCCTCTCTGCTCCCAGCTGGGCTCCCGGGCTCAGAGCTCTGCCAGGGGGGCAGCATCGGGACAGGGATGGTGCTGCCCTCTAAACACCCCTGGACTCATCCTTCTCCATCAGACACTGCTGGCAGCATTGCTGGGGGCTCTCAGGTGTCACCACTGCCTTCAAAGTCCCCAGTAACCACTGGCTGAGGCACCTCCAAAGCCAGGGAGGAGAGGGGAAGGCAGCCCTGGAGGGTGGGGAACATCCCAGATTCCAGCACCAGCTTCTTGAAAGGGCTGTCCCCACAGGCCCAGCCAGCACCAGTGCCACCCTGGGCTGGAGCAGGAGCACATTGGTCCCCATGGCTGTGCATGGGGGATGGCTGTGGGGACACTTGGCATCAGGGGAGACAAAACCCTGCAGAAGCAATGTCCCCGCGCTTTGTGCAGCTGCCATGTGCTGTGGTGTGCCATGCTGTGGTCCCATGTGGCATGGTGTGATGCCACATGGTGTGGCATGGTGTGAGGCCACATGGTGTGGCATGGTCCCTCCTGGCATGGAACTGCATGGTGTTGTGGTGTCCCAGGAACTGGTGTGGTGTCCCAATGAGTGACATGCCGTGGTGCCTCACAGTGCCATAACCAAGCCACGGCACAGGCAGAAGCATCTCTGGGTCTCAGGGCTCCCTGCCACCCCCAGCCACAGGGCTGCCATGGCACAGCTGCTGTCACACACACACAGTTCCTGTCCCCCAGCCAGCCTCTGCCAGGAGCCTCAAGAATGGCTGAGTTCCTCCAGGGACCTTTCCCTGGCTCGGCAGAGGACAGGGCACAGGGGCCACACACCAGCTGTGACATTTCCCTTGCCCTAGCCCCACGGGCCCGGCCCTTCCGAACGCACCCAGAACGGGCTGGAAGGGGGATAATTGGTGCCCTCCACCCCGTGCACAGCGCCTGGGGGCACACGCGTGAGAACGGGTCCCTTTCACAATTTGCATTGTTCCGAGAGAAGCACATTTTTTCCCAAGTCCTAATGAATATTGCAGATTCCAAGGGCTCGGGGAGATGAGTCCTGCCAGGCCGGATCGCGCTCTGCAGAAACACTTTGTCACTTGCTGTTCCCATCACGGCGCTTTAACAGCCCGGCACAGTCGAGCTCATGATTCCGGACAGCGAATGCCTTCAAAGCCCGCACGGCCCCGGCTCCGCTTTCAGGTCACGGAAATGCCACTGTCACTTCGATGTCGAAATGTCCCCAACACGTTGTCAATAGGGATGTGAAATGCCCCGCTCAAGGGGAAGGGAGACAAAGGGAGCGGGGCAGCCGCTGCTCCCGGTGCCCCAGACAGCATTCCCAGAGACAGCCCCCATGTTCCCAGAGACAGCGCCCACATTCCCAGAGACACAGCACCCACGTTCCCAGAGACACAGCACCCACGTTCCCAGAGACACAGCACCCACAAGCCTGGCCCTGAGCCTGGGGGTTCACCACCTCCCTCAGAATCTCACTCAGCACCCACACTGTCACCCTGCCACAGGGGCACCCCTAAAAGGCAGTAAAAGGCCTTAAGGAGCAGCACAGCCCCGTGTCACCCCGCTGCAGCACAGGGACAGTCCCAGCGCTGCCACTCCCTGTGTGAGCCCATGTGTCTGCTCCTGCCTGTGCATCAACACACATCCCACACACATCCAGCACATATCCAACGTGTATCCAGCATGCACATCCATCACACTACCAGCACACATCCAGCGTGCATCTGGCATGCCACCACGATTCAGTGGCATTAGGACATGTGCCAGTCTGTGTAGGGACAGCCAGACGCCAGGGTGAGGGGCAGCGTCCCCAAAGCTGTTTAATGCCCGGCCATGGAGCAGTAATTGCTCGGCTGGGAGACGAGCATGGCCACAGGGCTGAGCACAGCAGCAGCAACAGCAACCACAGACTGGGAGCACAGTCCCTGCCCAGCCAGGGGATTCTCAGGAGAGTGGGAATGGAGCTGGCAGTGCGCCGGAGTTGTTCCATTAGCGCTCGCTGCCTCGGCTGCCGCTGCTTTGCTGAGCTAAATAACAATAATATCGCTCATCCCCAGAGGCAAGAGGCTGCTCTGAGGAGAAGGGACAGGAAGGAGGAAGCTTCTGTCCTTTATGGAAAGGCCGGGGATATGTGCCAACAGGCACAGCCCAGGTCCTGCAGGTGACAGGGACAGGGTGGTGGCATTGCCCACTGCACCAGGACAGACACTCCCATCCAGGTAACACTGCTGACACCTGGATAATATTTACCAACAGCCCCAAGTTAATCCTTTTTTTTTTTCATGGTGTCATGACGCCACATTTTATGGCAAATCATTGTAAAAATCGTTGTGAGCACATTATCTGCCATTCTCCTATAAAATACAGCAAATTCAACATCCCAGCTGAGCCTCAGTGCTTGTGGGGACACATTTCCCATGGCTTCTGGATGCTCGTAGGTTGCCACTAATATTTACGACTCATGTCTATAAATATTTAAGCAAACCAGGCAAACGTTGGCCCAGTGAATCAAAATGTTTTGCTGTTGCTGAAGGAAATGTGTGAAAAACCCAAGACAAGGTGGTTTCATCCTTGTCTTCCTCCCCCGCTTGCACGTGGATCCCAGTCTGCTTTGTTCATCACAAATGGAATGGGATACAGGCAGTTAACCCAATAAATTAAATACTCATTATTATTATTCACCAGGAATGATCATCTCTACCAGGCTGGCAGGAGTGAGGGGTTCCATCCTTCCTGGTGCTGCTGGAAGGGCTCAGGGAACACCAGAAAGAGCATTTTTCAGCAGGCAGGGGCTGGTGATCAACCAGTCCTTGTGGTTTTCCCTTTTTTTTAAGTAATTGACACAATAATTTTCTTCCACACCTCTGTACTTTAATCACCTCTAACACGGGTGCTTGTCGGGTAATTTGACCTTTTCAATCTCTCTGTGCACGTCCCCCAGCAGTCTTTGGGCTGAGAACAAAACAAACACTAAAATTAAACCTTGTTTTTAATCCTGGGTATTTTTGGTAGTGCTCTGTGCTGCTGCTCCTTATTCCTCCAATCCAATTTTTGGCAATCGCTTCTCAGATACTTGAAACTCTTTATCCACAGAATGCTCTCTGGGCAAACAGGAGCCAGAGGAGTTCTCTGAAACCCTCAGCATCACCTCCCCGGTTTGGGTAACTTTGTTGTTGGTTTTAAAACTGTCATGAGAAATGAATTGCAAAGGGAAGTAGCTTTAGTGTGAGGGGTAAATAATTAGAACCTGAAAAAAACCCAATTTTTCAATACAATGAAGCAAGAAGGAACTTTGCCATTTCCACCCCAGCCAGAGGAGATGAAGCCCACATCCGTCAGCCTGTTGGGGACACCTTGACACATGGAGCCAGTGGCAAATCCTCTTTATATAAAAAGAAAATATTTCAAATGGACAAGTGCTCTAAGGATGAAATTTGAGGCAGTTTCTCTCTGCAAGGGCACGCCAACACCATGGCTGTGGCCTCTCCAGCACAGCCAGGAGAGCTGCAGGTACCTGACCCCAGTGATGGGCAGAGCAGCTCCTGAACAGGTATTTCTTGGATCATCAAAAACATTTTTTTAGGCGTTTTCATCTTGTAGAGGGAGATTTGTAGCAAATTCCTTCATTTCAATTCTAATACAATCAAATTTCAGGGAAGAAACAGGAATATTGGTTTCCCGGGTTTTGATTTTTTTAATATTAAAAGAAAAAAATAGACAAAGAGTAATAACTGAGCACAGCCTCACATTAAAAAAACCCCAACATTTCAAGTGCATTCTCTTTGACTGAGATTAAACTGAGCTGGTTTGGTTTGTACAGCAGAAAGGCAGCGCTGGGGGTCTTGGTTTGGAAAAGAGCCCACGAGGGTTCCCAGCAGCAGGAGTGTCCCCACCTGCCCCCATGGTTTGTGGATTTGTTCACCTTTTGCTTGCATTGAGGGGCCAAGAGCACAAAGGGGCCATAAAAATGTCCCCAACACCGTTCTGTGGGCTGGCAGAACGAGGGGAATGGGAACAACAACAGCAGTGATCAGTGGAATGTGCCCCAAAAGGCAGAGCTCGTGTTGGTGCTGCGGAGCTCGGGGTCTGATTTATGGGGTCCGCACACCGAGGTGAGAGGAAAACCCTTCATTCCCGAGGAGCTTCTGCCGTGGTGCTCGGGCTGTGCCAGCTGGCACTTCCAGGGCAGTCCTGGGCAGCACAGCCTCCCGAGCCGGCCTAGAGCCCGGAGACACGGCCCCGGAGCCCCCCTGGGTGCTGGCTGCTCCTGCGGGCGGTGGGTCGGGGGTCCCTGTCCCCGTGTGGATGTGGTGGCAGTGATGAGGTCGCTCCCGCGCCGCTCCCGCGCTGTCAGGAGCCATCGCTCCCGAGCCAGGGCCGGGGCCTGTCCCTCCCACCTCGGGGTGCCGCACCCAGGGCGGGGGGAGGCGATGGGCTGGTGCCTGGGGGGTGCTCTTATCTCATCGTGATAACAAACTGTGGGGGTAACCCAAGCCCTTTCTCTGCTCGTCCCCGTGGCCGCCGGCGTCGCTTCTCCGGCGGGTTGGCTGCCAACAATTCATCTGCTGCCTCAGCTCATTATCTCTGCGGCGCAGCCAGGACGTGTTCTGGGTGGGAGAATTTGGGTCAGTGGGTTTCACAAGCCGCTCCTTGAGATGCCTTGGCACATATTTAGCGTTTGGCATTCCATGTGGGACCAGCCACCCATCCCCGTGCCCGTCCCTCTGCATCCTCCCAGCTCCAGGCAAGTGTCACAGGGACACCAAGGGGGTCTCGGGCAGCCCCAGGGAGTGGGTGGGGAGAGGTTGCAAGGGGCAGACAGAGCTGGGATGTTTCCAGTCTCCTCCTGTTTTCTTTTGCACAAATCTGAATATTTTATCTGGCTGCGTGCATCGTCCCCGAACTTAAAAATAGCCGGGTTCCTTCCTGGTGGAATGGAGCAGTTTGCTTTTTCTAGATTTTTCACGCAGATTTCTTGTTCCCCTCACACCCAGTAATTGCTCCTGGAGCCAGGAGGGCGCGGGGAGGGTGCCTGGCCCTGCACACACACACTCCCCTCCCCTCTGTGCCGCGGGGACATGGCAGGTTTGGGCATGAGGGTGTTTCCCACCTCCCCCAGTTCAGTTGGTGCTGATGTTCTGGTCCCACGGGGCGCTCAGGACAGGACACTGATGGGGACAGCAGATCTCAGTCCTGCTCTTTAATAACCAGCCACCCCCACAGGGAGTGGACCCACTGGGTGGGCAGGGGTTGGTGAGGGACACGCTGGTCCAGGTCATGGAGTGATTAACACTCAGTGCTTAAAAATAAATGGAGTTTTGGAGATGGCTCCTCAAGTTTGGTTGATTCTCATGATATATCCCATTCTCTTTGGTTTTGTGCAGGGGGACAGTGAAAAACGAGGACCGACAGACTTATAGACACAAAATCTCCTTTTCTTGCCACTGTGAAAATGTTAGTGACCGTCATGGGACAGGAAGGGGAGACACCTGAGCTGGGATGGGGAAGCAAAGCTGTCTCCAGCAGCCACATCCAGGGTGCATCTCCCCTCCTGGCTCTGGGCTGGTTTGGGCCAGTGTGAGTGAGGAGCCGTCACCCTGTGCTGCCTTTCTGGAGCAGGTGGCAGTGGTATGTGGATGCCTCTCCTGGCATTCCCAGGACATCTCCCTGACAAAGGCAGCGTGGCAGTTTGGAGCCTGGGACCAGCTTTCCCTCAGCACATGGGGTGAAGGAATGGGTGGTACCACACAGTCGGGTCCCAACAGCACCTTCTTCCCTTGTGCACTGTGAGAGCTGTGCCCGGAGCTGTATCCAGAGCTGTGCCCAGAGCTGCATCCAGAGCTGTGTCCAGAGCCCCTGGCTGGTGACACAGTGTGAGCAAACTGGCAGTGCTGGTGTGGCCCATCCCCATGGCCTCTGTCACACACTCTGCTCCCCAGCCCTGCAGCTCTGGGAGACAGGATGGGCGAGGACACGTTGCTGGGCCCACACAGGACGCTGGTAACTGGAAGTGACACGTGCCAGACTCTGTCACCCTCTCGCTGGCCGCACACGCAGCTCTGCCAGAGCTTCTCTGACATTTCTTGTCCCAGCATTTATTTTAGAGGAATGTGACGTTCTAGCTGTGCAAATGCCCTCTCCTGAGCTGAGAATGCTGCACTGTAGAAATGCCTGTGTAGGCAGACAGTCCCCATTCCCCAGAACTCCAAGGTCCTCCCACATCCGAGGGATGGAGGGGCAGTGCCAGGAGGAGCTGGGCAGCAGCAGCACATCTTCCTTAGCTGGTGCCTGGGTATTCCATGCAGTGACACTAGGGGTCCGTGTCCCCTTGCTCAGCCCACCCCTGCACCTCTCTTGACCCAAATGCAGAATTTTTCCCTTTCCATATCACTAAAGGAGCAGCAGCTCCAGGCTGGGAGGAGAGGGCACAGGACCCCTTACCTTGGCAGGGATGGTTGGGGGGCTGGGCCACCACCTGCGGCACCTCAGAGCCCTGGAATTCCATCCAACCCACTCCCTTGCTCCCCTCCCTGTGGGGGATTCTCCTCTCGTATTCCTGGAGTGCCGAACACGCGCGACCCTGAGCCCCTCGTGTTGCCGGGCTGGTGTGAGCGGCTCCCGGCACCTTCACAGCTCCTCGGACGTGCCGCGTGTGATGAACTTTTCCCTCCCCCGGCTTCCCCATCCTCCCCCAGTCTCTCCACCATACGGACACAGCTGAGCAGCTACCAGATATTCAGAGCCGTGAAGGTTGATAAACAAAAGTGAGATAGGACATGGCACCAGAAAGACCTCAGCTAATGGAATTTTTAAGCTACTTAATTTGGGGGCTTGTCAACCTTGACAGCAACCCTTTAATAAATGATGTGTTGTAATTCCCACCCGGTTCCCTGGGTGCGGGGGCCGGTGCGGGGTTGGGGGGTGGGATCTGGTGGCTGGAGATCCCAGCGCAGGCAGCACACGGGATGGTGCTGAGTGGGGACTGCGGGGTGGCAGCGGGTCCGGCTGAGCCGCAGCTCTCCCAGTGCTCCCCCAGCTGGGAGGGGTTGGGGATGGGATGGGGGGACACAGCTACAGCCCAGTGCTGGGCAGGGGTCGCGGGGCTGTGCTGCCTCTGGTGATGCTTTAGAAGGAGGGAGCAGCAGCCGAGGGGACCCCAAGGCTGCCTTCCCACAGGGCAGAGCCGCGGTCGTGGGCGGGGTGCGCAGCGCCCACGGACTCCAGGGACCCCAGGGACCCCCGGGACCCCCGGAGCCGCGGGCTGGCCGGGGGAGGGGGAGGGCGGTAAATCCTCCTCCCCACCCCTCAAATCTCCATACTTTCCTCCGGAAAAATCCTGCTGGCAGGCTCCCGTGCCAAGGCGTGCGAGTGCCACCCAGTGTCCGCAGCGAGGGGATCTCGCGGGGGCACAGCCCGGCTGGGGGCTGGGGAAGGGGGGCACCCAGAGGATGCGGTCCCTCGGTGTCCCCACAGTGTCCCCGCAGAACCCAGCAAACCAGCGAGCAAACCCCCAGCCTGGGATGCCCCCAAAAGCTGCTCCAGCAGTGGAGGAGGCTGTGGGCAGACCCCCCCAGCGCTGCTGGGTGAAGGCACAGACCCGCACCCCGTGTGAGGCAGCAAAGGCATCCGAGCCCATTGCCAGCAGGAATGGGGAGACATGGCTGAGGGGGCGCTGGGGGAGTCCCTGATCTCCGGGATCTCTGTGAGGAAGCAAGGATGGGGTGTCCTGGAGCCTTCTGCAGGAGGTTTTGGTCCCGGCAGGATGCAGGCAGGGCACGTGCTTGGGTGCATTTAGCAGAGGATTTAAGAGGTTCTGGTCCACTCCTCATCATTTTGTTGTGGCAGCTGAGATTCGGCTCCAGAGTCGCTCTGCTCCACACCCTGGCTGCTCCCAGCCCTGGAAGCCCTTTCCCTCCTCGTGCCCAGATGCTGCAGCACATCTGTCACGCGTTGGGCTCACATCTGTCGCACACAAACCTGCCCGTCCTCAGCACCATGGCTGTGCAGGACCAGGCTGGGCTGGCAGAGCCAGGCAGTGGCACAGTGACACCCATCCCCTCCCAACCCTGCCATCCTGGGGTCTTGCTCTTGTTTTGGCTCCTAAAGGCTCCCCAGAGAATGGCCCAGAACAGTTCTATTTAGGACGATGAAGTAACATGGAGTAAAACTGAAAACAGGAGGTGCAGCAAACCCTCTGGGGATTTCCCATGGGCTTCCCAGGAATGGGGCAGGAAGCAGCAACAAGGGGCAACCAGCACTTGTCTCTTGTGGAGGGCAGCCACAGGCACTGTCCCAGCTTGAGCACAGAGACAATTCCAGAGTGCTGGTGGTTGGGAAATGGCAGCAGCAGCCAGGGCTCCACATTCACTGGAGCTGTGCAGCCTGGGGGAGATGCAAAGGTGTGAGAAGGAAAGTGTCCAGGCTGGGAAAGAGCCAGATGGCAGCAGCAGGGAGCAGATGGGAGATGGAAAACAACCTGCACAGCCAGGAGAGCTGAGTCCTTGGTCCCATGGCTGCATGGAGGGACATCCCATAGCCCCAGGAGGCTGGAGCTGCCACAGAGACAGCGAGGAACCTGCACAGAGCTGGTGAGGCAGCAGCACCCAGAGTGGGCTCTGTGGGTCTCCTGCCCACAGCTCCAGGCTCTGGCAGCACCTCCAGCTCCAGCAGCTGCCCTGCTTTGCTGTGCCCATCTGCTGGCAGCTGGCTGTCCTTGGAAAGCCTCTTTCCTCTGGAAAGTAAAGTGTTTAGCGATGAGGATTTGTGAGGAATTGGCCTTGTCTCCCACAAAACTCAGCCATCACCTTGCAGAGCTCCATTCACAAGACAGTGAGGATGGCCTGGAAAAGGGTGTCCAGTATCCTGGGAATGGTACCAAGGAATGGCACCAGCCCTGTATCCCAGCCCTGGGGCTGCAGAATGGGAAGCTTCCACTTCTGGTGGCTTCTGCTGATGCTTTAACCCTGAGGCAAGAAATCTCCAACTAGGAATAGTCAGGGAAATTAGCTGAAAATCCCGTCTAGGTGTGAGACGGCTGAAATCACATCTTAAAGCAAATTTCTCATTTCCCGAGTCACTCCTGCTACCTCTAGAAATGTGTGCAGGAGGCCCCAGTCCTGTGGGAAGAGGGAAGTGGATGAAGAGCCAGAGGACCAGGCAGGATCAGCAGCACAGGACCCAGGCCAGGCCAGGGGCTCGGGCCGGGCCAGATGGCTCCGAGCGCTGCAGGGAGAGATCCTGCCCAGAGCCACACGGGCCAGCTGAGCCCAGCACTCAGCAGCACTCACCGGGGCTTTATAGCCAGGGAAATTAATTTTTTAAGAGTCCCTCTATGATCTCTGGTCTCTGGTGTTTGGTTGAGCAGTCAGGTGGTCTCCAGCCACCCGACTCCACGTCCAGATGGCAGGGAGAGTTGGGGAAACCAGAGCCCGCTCCAGGCCCTCATTCCCAGGTGTTTGCTTTTGGGACCCTCACTCCTGGTGTTTTCTCTGGAACCCTCACTCCCAGGTGTTTTCTCTGGGACTCTCTCTCCCGGTGTTTGCTTTGCAATCAGCAGCAGCTTTTCTGCCCATCCCACCGTTTGACACCAGGGTTCTGGAGATGCCGGATGGACACAGCTCATCCCGCAGCAGGAGGAACACTCAGAGTCTTCTCCCTGTGTCCTGGTGACGTTTGGGCTCCTCTCTCCTGCAGGGCACCGGGAGGCTCAGCCCGTTCATCCCGTGATCCCAGACAGACAGACAGCTCACTGGGAATCAGCAGCCTCTGCTTTCCCAGCCACAGTGGGTCAGGGTGCTGGGGAAGCAACACTTCACCACTCCAAGCAATTACTCGGGATTTTATCATTCAAAACTAAAACCAGAGCCTATAAATAACCAGGATCTCTGTCCTAATAGCTGCATTTCAGCGTATTTTTAATTATCATTTTATGAATGGGTGCATTAGAGGATATTTAAATACCACGTCAGCCGTGCTGGTAATGAGGCAGGATTGTTACAGGCCAGGGCTGGCCATATATTACCCCAGTATATACATATGCTTCGACATCACTTTTAAAAATTAGCTATTTCAAGCGTAAAATTATAATTGGTTTGTCTAATAAAAGGATAAATAAATATCTATTTAACTTCATTACTGTCAAAGGCAGGAGGCTTTTCTCCATTGTCTCCTTAGGGTTTTATGGCAGAAAAGCTAATTAGCTGTAATTGGGTGGATCCAAGGCAAGGAAGGCAGGGGCAGCAGTGGCGCTGGCTGGGAATGGGGCACCGGTGCCTTTCCCGGACTGGTGTCCCGGTCTCTGCAGGGATGGGAGTCCTGCTGGCACCATGGGCAGGCTCTGCCCCAGTGCCCAGATCAGGGGTGTCTCTGGAGTGGTGCCCATGCGGTGGGGCAGTGCCAGGTGCTGGTTTCCAGGGTCACCTTGGGGTCCTCGCATGGCCTTCTGGCTTTTGGTTGTCTCCCTGCCGAACAGCCCTCTGTCATGCCTGGGCTGATGGACACTGGGATCCCATCTGCTGGCCAGGCCCTCTAGGCTCAGCCAGAGCTTGTTCATCCCTGTTTTGGGAGGGATCCTGCTCAATGCCTGTGTGCATGTCCCACATTTTCACCCTTAAGCACCAATGCTCAAGTGTCTCCTGACAGCAGCCACCTGCATGATACAGGCGCCAGTCAAGACCTCACCAGCCAGCAGAAGGGATGTAAATGTCCTTTTTGGACAGTTTCTGACCCAAAGGAGAAGTTGCCATGAGCCCCAGCAACAACCCCACATAGCCCGAGCTGGGGCACAGCCCCTGCCTGATCCCCCATTGCTGATTCCCCAGAACATTCTGAGCACCCTGGTCCAGTGGAAGGTGTCCCTGCCCATGGAGGCACTGGAATGAGATGGTCTGTAAGGTCACTTCCAGCCCAACCCGTTCTGTGATTCTGTTCCCTGTTTTTCTCCCCCCTCTCCCTCCAGGATCCTCCCTCCCAGCCACTGGGAGAGGGATGGCGCCTGTTGGGGGGCAGCGGATGTCACACACAGCGATGCCTCGTGCGTGTGTACAAATCTCCTTTGCATATGGGATTTGACACAAGGAGAGAGAGGAGCAGGCCTGACATCCGTAGCAAATCTCCAAGCTGCCAGCAACATCTTTCCTTTTTAATTTTTTAAAGGAAAGGAAAAAGAAGGAATGTTAATAATGGCACGTTCACCCTCGTGACGTGCTGGGGGGGGCGTCTGCGCGGGGGCATCAGCGCAGAGAACACGGTCTGAGTTTGCTTATCAGTTCTGCTTGTTGAGTGCGATCCAGGGCTGGGAGAAACACCAACAGACAGCGTGGAAAATTAATTTTTAATGCCTTTTATTAGTGCTTAAGCCATTCTGAGAGGATGAAATAATCCCTGTTTAGGCGGAGTGCAAAGGTCTCGCAGGGCTGTCAGGAGCTGAGTCACTCCACAGCCAAACTGATCCAAATGCATCTTCCCAGTCTGAAATCGTCGGGAGCCCAGTCCCCCAGACACCCCCAACTCCTGCAGCATCTTCCTACACAGCCACTCAAAATAGAGTTTTCCTCCTATGGAAGGGAGCAAAGAGCTTTTTCTCTCCCCTTCCACCCTCTGTCACAGTGTGTCACCACTAACACCAGTGCGGGGACAAGCATTGGCAGCAGGTGATGCAGATCCTGCCCAGAGCGGGGGCAATGCCCCCGAGTGATCCTTGCAGGTAGGATGGACTGGATCCTCCTCACAATGAGCACCAGCTCCTCCATCTTTTGTGGCACTGAGAGCCGAGCAGGAGGGCCAGAGCCATCCCTGGGCCGTGGGTCCTCTGCCCTGCAGAGCCACTGAGGCAGCTGGACAAGATTGGAAACTGCTGCCATCCATCCCCAGGAGCCCCAGCAGCCCCAGGCTGGGACAGGCAGTGGCAGGGAGGGGACCCCATCCCTGTCCAATGCTGCCAGCAGTCACCGCTGTAGGGGAGACTACAGGTGAGGATGGTGCTGGAGAACCAAGACTTTCCATTGCTCCTCCTTTCCCCAGACCCTGGCAAGAGCCTCTCAATGAGGATGGAAAACATTCACCAAGGCTGGAGGATGGGAAGGGCTGGAAGGGGATCAGGATCCAGCACTGGGCAGCCTGGGGCTGTTAGAAATAGGTTTGTTTGCCTGGAACGGGTGCTCACAGGGCAATCTTGGGGATACCACCTGGCCCCACAGTCATTATCCCTCCTCGCAGTGTGGCAGGGGCCCGTCAGGGCCAGCTCCGAGGGGCCGTGCCCAGCTGTCCCAGGCAGAGCCAGCAGCCATGGCCGGGCACATGGAGCATCCCCTGCCAGGGTCCACGTCCCAGGCACCACCAGCACCCAGCTGGGCTCACGATCCCTGCACACAGCCTGCCTGAGGCTCGCTTTCCACAGGAACATTTCAGCCAGTCCCCAGGGGGAGCAGGAAACCGGGATTCTTTCCGCATTAAAAACGATTGTATCAGTTCAGTGAGGAATTAACACACCTCACACATGAGGGTTGAGGGCTGCCTCAGAATCAGAGCTGCAGCCCTGCAGGTGGGACAGCAAGAGTTGAGAGAATTAAAACCTGTATGATAACACACAGCCACCAGAGGGGCGAGCCAGACCCATGGAGGTGACCCCTTTTTGTTCCTGGAATGTATTCCCTGCTGCCATCTGCTTGCCTTTCAGTGCATGTATTAAGCACTAATAATCCATTCTCTGCCCAGTTCTAATGAATTTTATCCCTGTGTGCTCATGTACGTGTGGATCTTGCACACACAGAGGTGCATCCTGACACAACCTGCAGCTGTGGGTACTGCACACACCTGCCCCAGAACCTAAGAGATCACCCACCTCCCTGGGAGTACCCTAGGCTGGGAGCAGGGTGAGAGCCCAGCCTGCACTGCCCACCTGCCCCAGCATCTCCCAGGCTCCAACACTCATTCCAGGGTGCCAGAGGAGGCAGAGGTCTCTCCCCTGGAGGAAAGAAGCTCCAAAGAGCCTCTTCACATGATGAATTTTAACATTTCTCTCCACGTCCAGCCCAAGCACAAATCCCTTCAAAGGCCCAGCCCAGCGCAGCAGAACTAATTTGAAATGTCACCAAGGTCAAGCCCGGCTTCCCCAGCCATTAACCTGCCTCTCAACTCCACACTCCTATTTATTTACATAGACGCATATTTATTTAAGCCCCCGATCGCAGCTCCAGGCAGGGATAGGGTTGGGAAGGGAGGAAATTCCCTGTCTGCAGGGCCCTGAGCTGCTGCTGCTGCTGGGGGGGGCTCTCCCGAGGGCTTCACATTCAGAGCACGACATGCAGGATGAGAAGGGGGCTCTGCAGAGGTTGTTCCAGCCCAGCTTTTCTGGTTGTGCTTTTATTCAATGCGTTCCTGTCCAGACATAGAAAGCACAGCCTTGCCTCTCCAGGCAGATCTTCCACAGGCACAAACCAGGGTAACTGCTCCAGGACATGGATTCACAGCAGCTCTGCGTTCCCTGTTTTTTAATCTTTGCTTCTGCTCCCAAGCAGATGGGAGTGTAGGGACTTTGGGAATGCTTCTGCAGGTGCATTTGCTGCAGAAATTTGATCCTATTCCTGTTTTATTTCTGGCTTCTCAACCACCACGACAGACCAAGAGACCTGGAGAGTGTCTGGACCCAAACTCCACCAGACCCCACCTGATCTCTGTGCCTGTCCCCTCGCCACTGTCCTCAGCATTGCTGCAGCTTTGTGCTACCTGCGGATAAAGCCAGAATTCCTTTCTCCCTGCTGTGCATTGTGCTGCCCCTCAAAGCCCTCATAACAGTCCCCCACATGTCCTGCTTCCCCCCCCCCCCCCCCC